>JAODPA010116519.1:0-18737 GCA_025585075.1 Nepenthes mirabilis
ATTCAAATTCTAATAAATCAATTAACAATGATAATTAAATTTTTTTGTTTTTTCTTATGATTAATCAGTGAAAAACTTGCCGTTAAAGTTAAAATTTTCAAATAGGCGGTCAATTCTACGAAAACTTTGGATCAAAACCAAAATATACGAAAATAAAAATCAAATTTAAGGCCAACGATTCATAAAACCGCGAGGCAGTGGCATTTTCGTTATTATTGCCCGAATCGAGGGCATTGGCGTTGCACATTTTCAACATATAAATCCGAAGCAGCCAAGCAGCAAACAGAACTGAGAGAGAGACCTGTGGAGCTGTAGGGCAGTGGCCATGGAAGAAAACGAAGAACCAGTGCCGAGTCCGACTGGGAAGAGGCAAAAATGCTGCAAGGAGATAGAAGATCTAGAAGATCCAGATGAGGAGGAGGAGGAGGAAAATAGTGAACTTCCATCGACGCCATATGGAAGTTTCTACTATCCGTTAATACCTTCGGCTATTGTGGTTTGCGATGCCCTCGAGCCTGATTTTCCCATCATATACGTCAACACCATCTTTGAGCTCTTCACTGGATACCGGGCCGATGAAGTCCTCGGTCGCAATTGGTAAAATATCTCCTCCTTTTATGCTTTCTTTGAAATCCTTGGGGAATATTTCATAGTTTGCTTCGTCACTTCGATTCTTTGATTGCTGACAGGCTCCTCCACTACAACTAAATTAATCCCGTGTTGCACTTGACCTGCCCCTGTTGCCTGAGGTAGAAGATGTGAATAATATAGTTTGATCTTCAATGATTTGGATGGGATTATTACTTGTGTTTGAGTAAAATGTAGATTCTAGGGGCACGATAACCAAAGCCATAAAAAAGACGAGAAAAATACGGGAAAGTATCCTTTCCTATGATAAGCTTCCAGTGAACTGTTTGCTGAAATGATACCAGTAGAGATATCCATCTTGATGAGTATGGAGCTCATAGGAAGATATTGAATAATCAGAGCACTAACCGGCTGTAAACTGCTTGCGAACATTAGGATTATGCCTTACAAAACTGTAAATTGAATCAAGGCGTAAGTGGAAATCTAACAGGTTTTGAATATGTGCTTCTGACCTTTTTCCTAATTGACTCCTTAGAAGAAACCTCAAATTAAGTTTTAAATAGGACCGTAGCAAATGCAAGCAACCTCCTTAATGAAAGACTTTAATGTAAATTTCATCTCAAAGGTACAACTTTGAGAGGTTCCATGTGTTCTCTAACGTCAGGAATATGATGGAATTTCTTACATTATCAGAAGCTTAGAGTATTACCATAACGCCCCAAGTACCACATTAAGAATTTGATGAGTGTGCCATTGAATTATAAAGGACTTGAGTGAGTCATGAGTAGCAAGAGACCCTCCCTAAGTGACCTGCTAGTGTTATTCTCATGGTGTTGCAATTTTGTTGGACACACTTTTAACATTTTACTTTTAGAATGCATTTCACTGTGAACATGAATTCCCTGGATTTCAGCAAGCACTTGCTATTCAGTCATATTGTTGACATACCTTCCTGCTCAACTATGCGGCGATGGATTTGCGTTGATTGTTTTCTGAACAATTGTTGTTTTCCAGTCGATTCTTACAGTACAGGGATCCTCGTGCTCAAAGAAGGCATCCTCTGGTGGACCCGGTTGTCGTTTCTGGGATCAGAAGATGTCTACAGGAAGGTCTTGAGTTCCAAGGTGAGCTCCTCAATTTCCGGAAGGATGGCACTCCCCTTGTCAACAGGTTGAGGCTTTCACCCATACATGAGGACAGTGGTGTGGTCACACATGTAATAGGCATTCAGGTGTACTCAGAAGCAAAAATCGATCTAAACCGTGTGTCATACCCTGTGTTCAAAGAGAAATGCCAGCAGCCGTGTGATCACTCAGGTAAGTATTCTGATTATCCCAACAGTGGGCATGCATCATATAGTCAGCATCAAGAAATATGTGGAATTCTTCAACTTTCTGATGAGGTATTGGCCCAAAACATTTTATCACGCTTGACCCCGAGGGATGTTGCATCTGTTGGATCTGTCTGCAGAAGGATCCGTCAGCTAACGAAGAATGATCATGTCAGGAAGATGGTGTGTCAAAACGCATGGGGAAGAGAAGTTACAAGTGCTTTGGAACCGATGACAAAAAAGCTCGGATGGGGTCGTCTTGCCCGGGAGTTGACCACTCTCGAGGCTGTTTGCTGGAAGAAGCTGACTGTTGGAGGGGCAGTGGAGCCTTCTCGTTGCAACTATAGTGCATGTGCAGTGGGGAATCGACTAGTTCTGTTCGGTGGGGAAGGTGTCAACATGCAGCCGATGAATGACACCTTTGTGCTCAATCTTGATGACAAGAATCCTGTGTGGTGTCGTGTGAGCGTCAATTCATCTCCTCCTGGCCGGTGGGGCCACACTCTCTCGTGCCTCAACAGGTCCTGGCTTGTTGTGTTTGGGGGGTGCGGAAGACAAGGGTTGCTCAATGATGTATTTGTCCTTGACTTGGATGCCAAGCAGCCGACATGGAAGGAAGTCTTGGTCAGAGCTCCTCCACTCCCGAGATCTTGGCACAGCTCTTGCACGGTGGAAGGATCCAAGCTGGTCATATCAGGCGGCTGCACGGATGCTGGGGTACTCCTTAGTGACATGTTTCTGTTAGATCTCATGACTGAGGAACCGGTGTGGAGAGAGGTTCCTATGCTGTGGGCCCCACCCTCTCGATTGGGACACTCGCTCTCCGTCTATGGAGGGGCAAAAATCTTCATGTTTGGCGGGCTGGCAATGAGCGGGCACTTACAGCTGAGATCGGCTGAGTCTTATACCATCAACCTGCAGGATGAGAAGCCGAAATGGACCCAAATTGGGTATGGCGTAGGCAGCCAAAGTGGTGGTGTTCCTCCTCCTAGACTCGACCATGTTGCTGTAACCATGCCTTGTGGGAGGATTATCATATTTGGTGGTTCCATTGCTGGTCTGAACTCACCGTCCCAGCTTTTTCTCATAGATCCTTGCGAGGAGAAACCATTGTGGAGGACTCTTAGTGTTCCCGGGTGGCCACCTAAGCTTGCTTGGGGTCATAGTACCTGTGTGGTTGGTGGGACTAGAGTTCTGGTGCTGGGTGGTCAGACCGGTGAGGAGTGGATTCTCAATGAACTCCATGAGCTGTGTTTGGCAAGCTGGCAGGACTCAGACATTTGATGGAAAAAATGGACTAGTTTCCTGTATTCAATCATGTAAATCTCTTGTAATTCTAGTCAGATGAAAACTTCCCTAATTTTGTTCCTCTCTTGAGAAAGTTTACATTACTTTGCTTCTATTAAGAGCAATGGGAGCCCGCAGGGCAGCTGTACATATTTTGACAAATCAGAAAGATGGGCAAAAACAGTCAAATGCATGCATACGGCGTTATCGCCAAATATAAACGAGAAATTGCAAGCAAAGGTAACTAAAAGTGATTTGGTGACAGAGAAACTTGAATCAAACAGCTCCAAGAGAAAAATCATCCTCTTTTTTGACCACTAGAAGAGAAATCTACAAATAGAAAATAGTCTAGGATTATGAATGTACTAAATCTTAGTAGATTTATTCATTATACGTGATCCTTATCAAAGAACATTTTCAAACTTACCAGCAACGCATCTGAACATCTTTCAGATTTCCTGTTGTTCTTCTGAAACAATTGATTGAAAACTCCAAGCAGGTGAATCTCTTTTAAGTTTAGCTGTTTTTCCCAGATGAAGACTTAACTAATTTTGTCCCTTCCTGAGAAAGTTTAAATTACTTTCCTCATACCGAGAGCAATGGGAGCCTGCACAGCAACTGTGAATTTTGGTCAAATCAGAAAAAAGGGAAAAACTAAAACAGATTAATGAACAGTCAATGAGCGTGCTTATGAAAATAAGCTGACTCGAGAAGAATCTAACTTTTAGCACCAGGCGGCATTTCAAATAAATAATTCACGTTGCTCCCACCCGATCTTAAATTTTGATCAAATTGTTGGAAATCTCTCCCATGAAGAAATTCCGGTCAACTGAATGTTGACTGGATGGGCAGTCAACATGATGTTGACCGGAACCGGCCTATTTTAGTAGGACGGTCTACAATGATGACCGGCTCACTAAGGCAACTCAGAGCACCTGCCATAACTAAAGGGAAGTAGGTTGACCTGCCTATTTAGGTAACCTTGGAAACCCAAGACAACAAACCTACCTTTTGCTGCTGCAGACATGCGCCGTCTACTGTTAGGCTGATACATGCATCTTGGGAACCGTGCACCAACCACGAGGAAGGACGTGCTGGTTCAGCTGTTGAGACCTTTGTATATCCTTATATATGTGTGGGTGGTAAGCAGAAAGAGAAAAGGAAAAAAAGTGTGGTAGAGCAGAGTGTGTGAGAGTAAGAAAGAAAAACAGAGGAGTGGAAGAAGGCCCGACTGAGTGTGTGAACATTTTCGCCTTACTGTTTGTAATCTCTATCTCATACATAGTGCAATTTTTTAGACTTAACGTCCCGTGATTTTTTTCCTTGATTCATAAGAGTTTTCCACGTAAATATCGGTTGTAATTATTCTTTCTTTACTTCTCTTCGATCCCTTTGTACTTGTGAAGGTAGGCCGCCCCATTTCCGGCCAACAAGTGGTATCAGAGTCAGGTTGAGAACTCTCTTCTAATGGCGTTTACATCATCGAAGAATCTGTCGTTTAGCATATAACCGTTTAACGGGTAGGGCAATTTCATTCTTTGGCAAGAAAGGGTGAAGAACATTCTCACCAGGGAAGGTATGATAAAGGCGCTAAAGAAGAAGGAAGAGAAGCCTGCAAAGTTAACCGATGACGAATGGAAAGACAAAAGAGATCTTGTAAATTGCACCATTAAACTCTGCCTGGCGGACAATACCCTCCAGGAAGTACTTGGCCTGGCTGACCCGGCAGAAGTCTGGCAGAAGTTGAAAAGTCGGTATAAATCCAAATCCTTAACAACCAGACTTCATGTGAAGAAGCAATTCTATGGCCTACGACTGTCAGAAGGAGGAATCTTTGAAAAGCATCTGGACGAGTTCAACCGGATATTAATGCAGATGTCCGCCCTTGAAGAAGATATCAAGGAGGAGGACAAAGCGTTGGTCCTGCTGGCCTCTCTGCCGGCCTCCTATGATCATATAGTCACAACATTGCTGTTTGGCAATGACACTTTGAAGTTGGATACAGTAATTGCTACCTTACTCATGAATGAGTCAAGGAGGTCACAAGGGACCTCGACATCTGAGGTACTTGTGACTGAATCCAGGAGAAGAAGTAGAGGCCGTGGTCAAAAATAAGGAGAGAAAACTCGCAGCAAGTCAAGATCGAGGTATCAAAACCTTGAGTGTCACCACTGTGGCAAGAAGGGCCATATTAAGAAGCATTGTTTCAAATGGAAGCGAGAAAATACGAAAAAAGAAAAAGGTGACAGTGGACGGGAGGAGGAAAGGTCCTCCGTCTCAGTAGTAACAGCAGGCGGTCTCCTGCTGACAAGTGAGGAAGACATGGCAAATGTGATGGACGAGGAGTCCGGTTGGGTGATCGACTCTGATGCCACCTTACATGTCACGTCCAGAAGGTAGCTGTTTACATCCTATACTCCAGGAGATTTTGGAGTAATAAGAATGGGGAATGAAGGAACATCTCTCATTGTAGGCAGAGGAGATGTTATCCTGATCACAAATAATGGGACAAAACTGATATTGAAGGATGTACGTCACGTCCCTGATATCCGGCTAAATGTCATCTCAGCCGGACGCTTGGATGATGAAGGTTATTGTAATACCTTCTGTGAAGGCGAGTGGAAGCTCACAAGATGATCTCTTATTGTAGTAAGAGGAAAGAAGGCCGCTGGCCTGTATCTGATGAAGGCCTGTGCAGTGGCAGGAGATATGAATGTCACAACCAGCATAGAGACGATGGACCAGTGGCATAGAAGGTTAAGCTACATGAGTAATGAAGGGCTGTCCTGCTTGGCCAAGAAAGGCCTGATCATTGGAGCAAAGGAGGAAGGACAAAAGACATGTCCTCATTGCTTGGCTGGAAAGCAAAGGAGAGTTTCATTCCATGGGGAGTCATTCGGTCCAAAGGCGGAGCTCCTAGAACTAGTTCACACAGATGTGTGTAGGCCATTCAGAGAAAAGTCCTTTGGTGGAGCCCAATATTTTGTTTCTTTCATTGACGACTGCTCAAGAAGGCTGTGGGTCTACCCACTAAAGACCAAGGACCAGGTTCTTGGTGTCTTTGAGCAGTTCCACGCTCTAGTGAAGCGCCAGACGGGGAAGAAGCTGAAGGCCGTCCGTAGTGACAACGACGGCGAATACTTGGGACCTTTTGATGCCTACTGCCAGTTGCATGGTATTAGGCATCAGAAAACGCCACCAAAGATTTCACAGTTGAATGGAGTGGCAGAACGGATGAATCGTACGCTCTTAGAAAGAGTACGCTGCACGCTTTCCGAAGCAAAGCTTCATGCTTCATTCTGGGCAGAAGCACTCCGGACGGCGACCTACATCATCAACAGGTCGCCTAACAAGCCTCTGATGGGTGAAGTGGCAAAGAAGGTGTGGACGGGCAAGGAGTCATCCTATGATCATCTGCGAGTATTTGGATGCAAGGCATTCGTTCATATCCTAAGAGATGAAAGGACAAAGTTGGAACCAAAGGCGACTCAGTGCGTCTTTTTGTGCTATGGGGAAGATGAACTGGGCTACCGGTTCTATGATCCAGCAACTAGAAGACTCGTCCGATCTAGGGACGTAACTTTCGTTGAAAATGAGACGATCGAAGACATTTGCAGGAAGGCCAAATGTGACGATGAACAAACAGACCAAGTGGGCACTGATGCTGTCCGTCCAGCATCATTAGAAGGAGAGGATCCTGGTCAGGGGACGCTTGAGGATAATGAAAGGGAAGTCATGGCTCCGGATGACACCAATGATGAAGTTGCTCCTCAACCAGTTGGAAATGTCTCTGTTAGACGGTCCTCACGTGACAGACGGGCATCCATCCGTCTGTCACCAAATAAATATGTAATACTCACTGATACTAGAGAGCCTGAGGATTATGAAGAGGCAATGAAAAACCACAGCAAAGAGGACTGGCTGGAAGCCATGAAGGAGGAGATGAGGTCCTTTCATGAAAATCACACATTTGACTTGGTAAAACTTCCTAAGGGAAAGAAGGCCCTCAAGAACAAATGGGTCTATCGCTTGAAGCAGAACGAGAATACCAAGAAGTCTAAGTACAAGGCACGGTTGGTGGTGAAGGGCTTCAGTCAACAAAAGGGGATTGATTTTGATGAGATCTTTGCCCCGGTTGTCAAAATGTCCTCCGTTAGGGTAGTGCTTGGCCTGGCTGCCGCCCAGGACTTGGAGGTTGAACAAATGGATGTCCGGACAGCATTCCTCCATGGTGAGCTTAAGGAGGAGATCTACATGGAACAACCGGAGGGGTTCAAAGTCAAGGGGAAGGAGAAACTTGTCTGCCGACTAAGAAAGAGTCTATACGGATTAAAGCAAGCCCCAGGCAGTGGTACAAGAAATTTGAGTTAGTTATGACCAGTCAGGGGTACCGGCGGACAACTCGTGACTATTGCGTATTTATACAAAAGTTCTCGGATGATGATTTTGTTATTCTTCTCCTTTACGTAGACGACATGCTAATCGTCGGACGTAATGGAGATCGAATAAATAAGCTGAAGGAGCAGCTTGGACAATCATTTGCTATGAAGGACCTTGGATCGGCTAAGCAGATTCTGGGAGTTAGAATCTTACGCGATCGGAAGACAAGGAAGTTATGGTTGTCTCAAGAGAACTATATTGAGAAAGTGTTCCAACGATTCAACATGGAGAAGTCAAAACCGGTGAGCACACCGTTGGCAAATCACTACAGGCTGAGCACTCGTCAATGCCAAACTACGAATGACGAGAGGAAATACATGAAAGGTGTTCGCTACTAATCAGCTGTGGGAAGCCTGATGTATGCTCTGGTGTGCACTAGACCGGACATAACTCATGCCGTCGGGACAGTCAGCCGGTTTCTGTCCAATCCAAAAAAAGAACACTGGTCCGCAGTAAAATAGATCATGAGGTATATTCGGAGTACTTCCAAGAGGTACTTGTGTCTTGGAAGCAACAAACCGTAGTTGGTGGGATACTCAGACGCAGACATGGCCGGAGATGTTGACACACACAAATCCACATTGGGTTACTTGATAAAATTTGCGGGCAGTGCAGTTTCTTGGCAATCCAAGCTACAAAAATGTGTAGCTCTATCCACAACTGAAGCCGAATACATTACAGTTACGGAAGCTTGCAAGGAGATGCTGTGGATGAAGGAATTTATTCTGGAGTTAGGCATCTAACAGGAGAGATATGTGGTACTTTATGACAGTCAGAGTGCCATTCATCTATGTGAGAACTCCTCATTTCATTTCAGATCTAAGCACATTGATACACGATATCATTGGGTGTGAGATGTGCTGGAGGAAGGACTTCTGTCATTAGAAAAGGTTAGCACGGAAGAGAATGGAGCAGACATGATAACGAAGATTCTACCGAAAGGAAAGAATGAGGCATGCTGCAAGATGGCCGGGCTAACAGAGTTGACTTCCTCATGGTCGAGAGGGAAAGTTTGTTGGAAATCTCTCCCATTAAAAAATTTCGGTCAACTGAATGTTGACCGGATGGACGGTCAACAGGATGTTGACCGGCCTGTTTTAGTAGGACGGTCTACAAGGATGGCCGGCTCACTAAGGCAACTCAGAGCACCTGCAATGACTAAAGGGAAGTAGGTTGACATGCCTATTTAGGTAACATTGAAAACCCAAGACAACAAACCTACCTTCTGCTACTGCAGACATGCGCCGTCTACTGTTAGGCTGATACATGCCTCTTAAGAACCGTGCACCAACCACGAGGAAGGACGTGCTGGTTCAGCTGTTGAAACCTTTGTATATCCTTATATATGTGTGGGTGGTAAGCAGAAAGAGAAAAGGAAAAAAAGTGTGGTAGAGCAGAGTGTGTGAGAGTAAGAAAGAAAAACAGAGGAGTGGAAGAAGGCCCGACTGAGTGTGTGAGCATTTCCGCCTTACTATTTGTAATCTCTATCTCATACATAGTGCAATTTTTCGGACTCAACGTCTCGTGATTTTTTCCCTTGATTCATAAGGGTTTTCCACGCAAATATCGGTTGTTATTATTCTTTCTTTCCTTCTCTTCGATCCCTTTGTACTTATGAAGGTAGGCCGGCCCATTTCCGGCCAACACAAATATCATGTACATCAAAGACAATAGCACAGCTACATGTTTATACAAATGATGTCGAGTAAGCAATTTAGCTTCTATCACCAATTTCTCGGTGTTAAAAGAGATTTAACACGTCTCATCCCATTACTTCAGAGATGAGGTAGGAGCAACTAGAAGATCTGTTTGCAGATCACCGCCGCAGCTCCACACTACTAGCTGCTATCATCGTCTCGTGATGCAACTAGAACCTCTTCTGCCGGCTACCACACATCATACAAAATCATATTCACACCGTACGCCAATGGTGTATTCTATTCTTAGACATATCCATCTAAAAACTGACAGATAAACTAGTGTTCTTTTTAAGCAAAGAAAACAGGGCTATAGGAACCAGAGATCTATTTCCATAACCGATGATTCATTGTGCTACCTCTTCTGTATTTCTATAAATGTAATGCTCTATCGGGGTCAGTCTACAGAAATTTGCCTGAACAAAACTGATAATATTTATAAGAATAGATTATCAAACCCTTTGTCCGAATTTGTGAGAAGGCGAGATAATAAGACACATACAAATAATAATCACACAATAAGGAGCATAACCTTTATGTGGAAATAATTCTCAACTAAGAAAAATTCACGAGTGTCAAGAATGAGTAAGAATTTTTACCATAATCATAATTAATTAAGTTAAAATAATTAAAATTAATTAAAGTTGATGTTATAGAAAAAAAATTGGGCCAAAAGTTAATTTTGGACAGACTTACTGTGAGTTGATGAATGCCTGATCAGCGCTTGACGTGCGCCCACGTGTGCTCTGGGCAAGGAGGTCACTTCTGACTGTCGCATAATCGGAGCTCGAGTGCGCTTTTCCGTGTACTCGTATTCAATGCACACCTGAGAGACACTTGAGCGTGCTGAGGTAGAATACCCGCGCTCGATGCAGTGCTTGTGTGACACTGTTCTTGCTCTTGATGCCTGACACGTGCTTGATGAGCGCTCGAGCACCGCTCTTCTATATATATCATATCCGACTAATTTTTGATCATTTTCTACTAGATTTTGGGATAATAGAGAAGAGAAAAAGAGAGTGAGGAAGCTAGACAAGCCAAATTTAAGTGGATCAAAGTAAAATTTTGATGTTTTGAAACTAAGATAAGTGCATCCCAAGCCTCCTTTCCTTTATTACTGAATTTTTTCTACTTATTAGAATATTTCTTATTCTAAATACTCATACATGTCATAATTTCAGAGTTAAAGGGTTTATAATTTGTATGCATATAATCTTATTCCTGTTCCATAAGCTTTTCATTAAAATTTAAGCCCTTATTCCATATACATTATGTTTCCTAACTGAATTTCTACACTATTGACCATATATGACTTTACACTTTGTTTCAATATTCATGCATGTTATAAATTCATATATAAAGTGTTGGTACTTCACATGCATGACTTTCCATCCCCTTTTCTCTTAAAATTTTATAAAATTTATGCTATTATTGTATATATATAATATGTTTCTCAACTAGTTTCTGCACTAATACTCAAGCATGTTCTGAATTATTATTTCAATACTTTTATATACTTTGCATGTCTTAAAATTGTTATAAATTGCCCTTTCATGCTTTATATTTGAAAGGAGACGTTAATGTGATAGGATTTTACTGATTTTACCTGAAATTTTATTGTAGTAGCTCATATATTTGTAAAACTTTAGCGTGTAGCATTTCATACTTTAAAACCATCGTGTTTAAAATCCTACAAATACTTAAATCATTGCATGATAAGAAATTCAAGGAATTTAAATGAGAATTCTACAATTTGTTAAGGAATTAAGAATATTTTCTCTGAAATGAGAAAATATAAGAATTATGTAAGATAGTGTAGAGTTTTATTTGTTTATATATCGGACTATTGTAAGGAAATTAGTCGGTGGTATATTATGGCATGCCTTAATATATTATAATAGTATTAAGGTTCGAACCTATTATCTGGGGGTGAAAGTGACGTTCGGTCCTATCTATAGGGTTATATGTACAACGACCCACCTACGGGTCTTAAATAATAGCGTAAGGCCTTTGATTGTATGAAAACAAATATAACTCGAATTTCGATTATCCGCTGCTTAATCAGTAAGACCCTATTAGCCCTTGGCCTATAAGAAAATCATGTTTGAACAAAATTTACATAGCATGTTTGAATTAAGGAATTAAAAAGGAAAATTTGAATGCAATGCATATTTAACATGAAAATTCATGGCATTGCATCTGAATTAGATTCATTGCTCCTTCCGATATGATTTAATGAAAATGATATGTTTAATTATGAAATTTATATGCTTTATTAAACTTTTGACTCACTTTTAATTTTATTTTTCACCAACTCCCTTCAAATTAGTAGTTCAAACACTTGCAGAAATGTAAGATTTTGTTTGAGGAGTTGAAGAAAATTTAGATTAGGTTTAGGAAAAAATCAATTGTTCTATTTTATTTCAAATAATTTGGTTCTATATTAACTTAATTATGACAACGTAATATGAGAAATATTGTCAGATTCCGATTTTTATTCTAATTGTTCAATTACTCTGATTTTTTGTTTAGACATGATTCCTTAAGTATGATCCGACGTTATGGTATAGTCGCTATTTTAATCACTTGATGACGCGTTATTTTGGGACCTGTGGTTAGATTATTGATGGGTTTGGCATACCTAGCCTGGGAAGATGAACTGTTTAACCGTTTCGTCTCATCCACGAGCGGTTGCCACTAGATAAGGACAACTGCCCTCTAGCAACATAAATATCCTCACCCTAGTGGAAGAAAAAGGGGGGAGGAAGGAAGTGATAAACCAAAATAGAAAAAGAGAAAGGATAAAAGAAGAAAATAGAGACTCTCAGCCTTTAGCAGGGAGGATTGTAGTCCTCCCTCTAAGAGGCCCCTAGGAGGCCCTCTAGCCAAGTGCATGTCCTCCCTCTAGGAGGTCATGTGTCCAAGTGTCGGGTCCTATACACAGAAGCATCCCAATGATATTCTGACAATCAAACAACTAGTAATTGTGCTTATTCATTTCTATTTCATAAGACGCCCCTCAGCGGGATGCATGTCTAAAATGCTCCTAAGTGAGGCGCACGTCTAAGATACCATTCAACCGGACACACCTAAATACACAATCCTCCACGCACATTTTATTCAAAATATACTCTATCTTTCTCTCTACAAAGAAAGATTACTGACTTGAGTGTCGGAAGATAAACCGAAAAGCGAGTTTCGCCATTATCCTTTGATTTCCTGTTTTCGTTGTGTTGTGCAGGTTCTAAATTAATAAGTACGGGGATAGAATCCACTCTGATTCGACCCACCGGAAAGATCACGTAGCTTCCTTACCCGTCAGACGATTCGGAACCATGGATGCAACAGTTATATTATTTTTATTTTGGTTGGTCGAGGTATCGACGTAAAGTTTATATCCATGAATTATTTGGTTTATTATTTGTTTGTGATTAATCTCGTTAATTATTAATGACAGGATCGAATTTTAGGACATGATAATGAGACTTTTTATCCAAAATACTTTCACTATATCTACGTTTGAGTACAGCAAACCCACCAAAATAAACTTTTCTTTCACCAAAAAATGTAGCCGAATCGAGCAAAGAACATTAAGAAAGAAAATGAAACAAAACTATTGGCAAAATATTCTAATAATGACTAAAACAACATAATATAAGATGACAAAAATTAAAATATGGTTTGTAACTTAAATCGGTTGGTAAATCTCCTCCTCATTTTCTCCCTTTCTCCCTCTTACTTTGGCACTCAAGAAGTGTTTTAAAATGAGTTGGATAACATAAAAATCAAAACATTACATTTATACATGCTTCTAGTGCTTATGCGCCATCCATGCGCACACAAAACATGGTTGTTCTATGTAGCCTATCCATTAGACGCGGATATTCAGTCCAACTTACGCATGCGCCCATAGGCATGGCTTAGGTGCGATTTATCAACAATAAAAGAATATATGTCTAAAGAGATATGTAACTCGTTAGAAAATAACTCATCCCAATAATATCTATAAGTTCCAAAATAGCGGCGTGTCATAAGCAATTACCTAAAAAAGAGGTGTCACAGGCCTAGCAGAAGCTTCTGATTGAAGAACATAGCCTAACAACCAATTTTAGAACCCTATTTTTGTTTGGGATGATTCCTTTTCTTTCCATCCATAAGCATGGTTCAGGAAAGAACCCAACAAGGGGGGAAAAAACAACTCAGTGCATAAAACTTCCATTATATGTGGGGTCCATGGGTAGGTTGGATAATTTTATATCTATTTTTTAAGATCTTACCATGCTAAATGCAAGGGGACTGTTTTTATAATTCAGATTTGTAATCACTAGGTTATACGACAATTATTGTATCATTATGCTAAAGCTTTACTTTGAGGAATGTAGCTACACAATATCAAATGAGCTCATCATCACATAAGGCCATGGCAGTATCTATGTCTAGACAAAAGCAATAAGGCGGGCTTTTACCTTGCCATCTCGTCGACCCTTCCAGCAGCACTAAGATAAACTAAGTTGTTGCAACTCCCCCTCCCCCCCCCCCCCCCACCTAAAAAACGAGAAATCAAGCCATAAGCGTCTCATGTTTTACCCTGCAATCTGATTGGCCTTTCATTTCTTGCTCACCCATCAATATTTCCAAATGAATCCAGACAGCTAACCACCACATTCTAATAAAATGCATTCAATTTCATGATTTCATCCTTCCATATCATAAAGATGTACCATCAATCAATTAACAATCGACAGTCACCAGTAACCTTTGCATGTACAAGTTCCATCTTTGAATGAATGAAAATGGCTTCCGTCTCTCAACAGTTCATAGACCTTAGAAATCAAATTCATCTCAGGCTCTTCACTGCATTCATCGTGTTTCCCTCACACATTCCCAGCATGCCACACACTATAGCAAGCTCCTCAGTTTGCCTAGACACTGCATCTCCCTTTTCTCCTCTTCCATGGCATTCTCTGGAAGACCAACCTAGTGATGTCCACATTTCCACACCTCACGTAAGTACCAATGTGCATTACCAACAGAATCAATCCAGGCCAACCCATCCATCTCCACAACTAATGTAAAATTTTTGCAAATTGGAAGGCCCAAGCTCGACCAGGAGTGGGCAACTCCTATCTTTAGCAAAGACGTCATCCAGATCCAAAGATAACACCTTTGTCTTTTTCCTTCATTCTCCTCCTATTTTCTTGTTTTCTCTCCAAACAAAAGTGAAACTAACGAGAAAACTCATGTGTAGACTGCCAATCCTGCTCGAGCAATAATTGTGCAAAATTTGCGCTCTAGAATTTGCCCAATTCACCAATCATCCACTCAACTGGGGATCATGCACAGCACCAGAAAAATAGAAAATCAGCCATGTATAGCAAGTTTTGGACACTATATCCGACAGATAGTGGACCAACCATAACGTATGCAGTTGACTCCTCTCCGACTCAGATCCTTAAAAAATCAAATGCCTCCTCAAACTCCCGATTTTATAAACCCAACAACTCAGTATTCCACAAAATACCATCCTTATCATTGTTACTATTTTCAATACTCCATAGCCTCCGACCGTATAAAAAATAAAGGGGGACTTCATTGATATTGCATTGTATTTGAAACCACTATCCATCATTTGATTCATCTCGTGGCTTACAAAACTCAATATCTTCTTTGCGTAGTTGACTAGAAGGTCTTTGCAAGTAGAAATAGAGGTCTGATCATTTCCGTCATGATCCATTTTCTCTTGACGCATGCTACAGCTTTCCTTCTCTTGCTTTTTTTTGAAGCAATCTTACTTCATACGACACTTTTTACCACAATGGAAGCACTTTATGTCCTGAAACTTGGAATAGCTGTTACTCCTCTCCAATTTGCCACCTCAGTCTATCGATTTCTCGTATCCTCGATTGCTAGTGGATACCATAAGACGCAACCCCCCGAAGCCTCAAAGTTTTTCTTTCACCTATACTCATTCATAAATAGAGAAGCAATAACCTTATCGAGATTGAGCATATCATTTCCAAATAGTATCATCATGATAATATGATTGTACGATATTAGTAAAGAAGCCAACAATACCAGCGGCTTATATTCCTCATTAATCTTCTCATTAAATGCCAGCATTTGCAACAAAATCCGGTTGAATTCAAATATTTTTCAAAGCTTCCCCTTCCAACAACCAAAGATTATAAAACTTCTTATTCACATGCAATCTCGTTGTTAAGGATTTCAACTTGTACCGACTCTCAAGCTTAATTTAGATCTCCACTGGATCTGATAAGCCTATAACTTCTTTAAAAAGTGTTATTCACAATATATAAATTAATCTTGTAATTAGCAAGATTTCTCATATCTTATCACTTCTCATCGTTCATCTTCTCCAACTTGTCTTTCTTACTTCAAAGTGCTTTTACTGCTCTTTTTTCGGTCAAAATATTCATCACTCTTTCTTACAAAAGAATAAAACTATTTTGCCCATAAAATTACTCAACATAGAGTGGCAAGCTCCTCAATGTTGACGTCAATGCCATCGAATCGTAGTTTTTGCAACATCGAAAACTACTGTCTAATACCACTTCTTAGGATTCAATCAAAACGTGCATACCTGATGAGATAAATAAACCCAAACCCCTTGTCAAATGTTAATTATCAAACTCTTGAGTATAAGGAATATAATAGTGTACAATGATTTTCAATGTGAAAAATCCTTCTCAGTTAAAGAAAAATCACGGGATAAATTTCAAATAAATTTACTATAAAATAGTACCGATTATAAAATAACCATCTTCAAAATCCTTCACTACAACCCGAGTGAACAATGATTGAATATCTACTCCCTCAATACATCAAATAACTCACAAGAGAAAAATACATCGAGAAATAAGAGCAACCAGACAATAATACATCATAGAAAATAACACTAGAAAAATATATTCGACATTTATGAATAACAAAATTTAAATCGAATTTTAATCGGATGTTGAACTTCCTCTTCTCTCTATTTTCTATTTTTTCTCTATGTGCGATACTTCTTATGCGAGAAAATGAATTAGTTATCCTGAAATCATGTTAGGCGCGATTTCATATTAATGTCAGTGTAAGAGTACCAATTAGACGTGCATTATGCGCACTTCCTAAAACAAACGGCATATGATCGCCCCTTAAGCCCGATCTTTCTGGGCAAATCACACACGTACACCGCTCATGCGCCCATCGCGTTCCACTCCTCTAGATAAATGGCGCACGTGCTCTCTTCAAGGGCCTATCATGTGCCTATCATATGCCATTTTGCTATCCTTCGACTGACTATCAACCAACTTTTACATGAATATCGTGTAACCTTTAGCTTTATTTGTTACTCAGATGACTCTTAACGGACCCTTTGTTGACCCTCATACGATTACCGTATGATCCATGCTTAATATTTTTGTCTGAATATTCCACGTGTGAACATCACGTGTTCTCTTGATCATTTGTTATGACACCTAAAAAAAATTGATTCAAAATACAATACTAAAATTATATTCCATGAGATTTAACCATAAAAAAGCATCCGTTCAAGCACGGCGTCATACCATTTACATCAGAACATCTGACACAAGCGGTCACTAGATTCCAAGAAAGTTCGTTTGGTTCAGACATTTCATCGAACACCTTCCTCGCATGGTCCGTACACCCACATTCCCCATGCGTACAAACGTTGTCCCAGCAAACAAATGGCGTGGAATTCTGATGAATTGAAAGCTAATACGGTGAGTTGAATCCAGCTCTCGGCGACTCTAGGTTCGCGGCTACTTTGACAACAAAAGCGACGTTTCGACAAATGGATCGTGCCGTAATCGGGAATCGAAAAGGCACAGTTTAGACGAGTCTTCCGGCGAGAAGAGGTTCAGTTTCCAAAGCAGTCCTGTAATTGACGGCTTGGAATCGTTCCGAACGACTATTCGTTACAAGTTTTTCCAATCATACAATAAAGATAGCCCGTATTGAGTAGAGATGTTCTTTCGAAAAAATACAAATAGTAATAATTATTTTTCTTAATTACTAGTTGTTTTTTATTAATAACATAATATGATAATAACTATCTTAGTTTTTAAATAAATGGTGTACGGAGTATGAGTAACATCTATTTTTTCTGACAAATATTTAAAAGTTAATATATATAGCTCCATAAAAGTGGCATTAACAAGAGGGTCCATAAACCTTATATCTAGAGGCCCATTTCAGATCCGACCCACATTGAAGGTAACTCGTAACTGGTTAATGAGCCACCCCATATACTTGCCACATTGTATTGTCCATATGGAAGGCAACGTTGGATTGAATAAGAAATTTAAATCAAATATGTTACTTTGTATTTTTGGTTAAACTTAATTCAAAGTATTTTGAGCTTAATAGAGATACAATAATTATGTTTATACTTGTTGCGTCCCGGTCCCGCGGTTACCGTACGAATTAGGGAGCCTTCGGATTCCTTAGCGTGCGGCGGCATCAGGTGAAAGGTCCGGTCTCCGTCTTTATGAACCTGGGCATGCACAACACAAATAACAAACAATAGGTCAGGGGTCCAGTAGGATTTCTCCCACCGAGGCCGCTCCGACGCTCAAGTTAGCAAATTCCTACAATGAACGAAAATAGCGCACGCTACGAGCGGTGCGCAGTTGAATGTTGTAAAAGCGTAAGAGATGCGTGAATGATGGTGCGGAGAATGCAATGAGCAGGTGGTGGGAGGCCTGACTCCCTTGGTGCATCGCAGCGGGTGGCTAACTTCCCCCGAGTCTGAGAGGACGAAGTGGGGTGGAAACGAGCTAGCTATCGCCAGTGAAAATGAGGGACTCCTCAGTTCCAACCCTCATTTCTTTTTATGAATTCGCCGCAAATTGCAGCTGAGAATTTCTGCTAGTGAGCAAGGAAATCGGACTCGAATCGGATCCCTTTCTCTGTGGGGTGTGGGAGCTCTTATCGATCATTTCCCGTTGGACTCTGGGAACCAGAATGCCCGTTGTGAGAGCTTCTTCGCCGCTGGTTGCTGTCGTGGACTGTCGGTTATGCTGGCGGCCGTTCCGTTGCAATGGGCAGGCTCTTGGCGCTACCGGCCACGCCTGATTTTCCTTGTAAACAGGATTGGCCACCTGCAGGCGATTGCGTAAGCCGCTGGCACCGTGCCAGCTGCTCTCCCATTGGCTTGCTCCACGCCTTCCTGCCTGCAACGCATTAAATGCGTCACAGAGTTTCGTTGCCTTCCGCCAGTGTGGGCTCTTTTATGTGTTCCGATTGTTGGGCTGGGCTCACCATCCAACGCGGGTTTCCAAACCTTCCGTGGGCCTTAGAATTCTGCGTCGGCCTGAAAATTCTTCATGGGTCAGGACATGGGCCCTAACAATACTTAATTCGAATCA
>JAODPA010116530.1:0-18733 GCA_025585075.1 Nepenthes mirabilis
AAACATCATCAAACATAAAATTAAACAAAGGATATGACTTACAGATATTTACTTGGACTTTATACCCAACAGATCGGAAGAAAGGATGCTTTGAGGTATTCAAATCACGAGTTCTCTCTCTTTTGCCGCATGCATCACTCACGCCTATGCCCCCCTTTTCTCTCGGCGGCACGCCTCTCTTCCTCTGCTGCGCACGCCCTCTATTCGCTGACAATTCAACCCGATTTGACGGCGCTAACCATGGCAGCAACAACTCTGAAGCGGCTTTTGGTGATATCTCCGGCGATGACAGTGTACTGACGATACCTACAAGTAGCTCTAATTTTCTCCCTTGCTCCTATTCTCCTTCGACCCATGAATAAGATGTGGAAGGGGAAAATATAAGGGATTGAATTTAGGGCGTTGGTCCAGATAATGGGTAGTCCACCATCAGGCCACCCTTGCCTCCCCTTAATGCAATTTTACATTAATTTGACAGGTAATCTTTCTAATTCATGCATGCAAAGAGAAAGAGAGATAATAGTGCTTGGCAGTGAGAGATTGAAAGCAAAAGCAGATAGGCACATATTTCGATATTACAATTACATTCAAATTATAATATTAGACTACATAATAAACAGGGTTATAAAAATGTCTAATAGAGTACATGAACACTATATAGCCACTTATTGGATGGGAACTAAACACAATAGGCCAACTCACCTACAATTCAGCCTATGCTTGATTACTCATTCAGTTAAAATAAAATCTCAAAGCACTAAACAATGGACAAAAGTTTGAAACTAAGATATAACATTATACCATTAAGAATATCATAAAAGTAAACTATAAAAGTATAGTTTCAATTTTAAATGTCTATAACCTTCTATCATGAAGTAATTAGATTTAGCCTATGTTCTATCCTCATACTTACTTTTTCCACTACATATAATTTTCAAAACTAAAAGTTTTATCATTTGTATTTTTAGCACTTAGATATTCTCTGTGTTGCGTCCTCGGATCCTGGCTTCAGTATGGACGAGGACCCGAAAGCAAAGCAACACAAATATAGATGTTAAGTAGGAAGAATGGCGAGAGAGGGAGTGACACGTGACGTTTTTACGTGAAAAACTCTCTTCTAAATGAGAGAGGAAAACCACGGGCTTTAAGTCCGAGAACGTTTCATTATTTGGATGTGTAAGTACACAAGTTTGAGAATAAAGTGTATGGTGATCCTCAAGGGTCACTCTTACAAATACAAGTGTTCTCTCAATAAGCAGTGTAAATGACTTGCTTTTCTCTCTCTCTATGAACATAAATGCTGGAGTAGAAAGTTCAGATCCTTTGTTAGGTACATAATAAATGCTTATATAGTGGTTGAGCCTTCCTATGTAGAGCAACCACGTGGAGGTGGCGTGCGCAGTAGATCTTGCCACCAACTCTGCAAATCCATCTTGTCATATCAGAAATATTGCGTGCATGCGCGCTGGCTCTATAAGACATCACTTCTACAATGATCACGTCTACTCTGCAGGCCATCATTCCCTGTGGAGATTGCGTCTTACAGAGAGTGCGCATGCATTTGCGAATACCATCCTTTTGAGCTGGCGTCCTCGGTCATCTTGAACTTCCTTTCAGTGCTCGTGCTGTTGGAGACTTTTCAGAGTTCACGTTCTTTGATGAAGGCTTTGGCCTTTATCACGTCCGCGGACGTTTAGGATCATATCCTCAATGTCGTGTCCTTAAGGCTTTATTGAAGACTTTGGTCACTCATGGAATCCTCGAGCCTCCTAAGTTAAGTCTCTCGGACCAATGCAGCCCTTTGGGCCTCTTGGGACGAGAGCCTAAGTTCTCGAGCCTCCAAGGCCAATTTAGCCTCTCGAACCAAATTGGCTCTTTGGGTCTCTCGGGACGTAGACTTAAGTCCTCAGGCCTCTTGAGCTAATTTAGCATCTTAGGCCAAATCAATCTCATGGGCCTCTTGAAATGTGGGTCTACGTCATCGGGCCTCTACAGCCAATTTAATCCCTAGGTCAAATCACCCTCGTGGGCTTCTTGAGATGTGGGCTCAATTTTTGAACCTTTTATCTAGACCCTGGGTATTACTACCCTTCACTAGCCCCACATGCCAAGAGGTTCAAGAATCTCAACCTTTGGCATGTGCGATGCTGGAGATGCCTCGGGCAACTCTGGTATTGATCTGATTTTTCAGAACATTCCTTTAAGTTCACAGCTTATCGCTCCTCTTTTCAAGAGCAAGTTTTCTAAGTGTTCGCGGACTTTTCCTAAGTAGCTCAGCTAGAATCTACCTGATGAAGCAATCATAGTCTAATGACGGAGGAAAGCATCCGAGGACATTGCTGGAATCAATGATCTAAGCGGGCGTTGTCCACGGACTTTCATCTCAGTTCCAAGGCGTTGTATTGCACCGCCATTTGGGGCATTAAAGGCGCACTAACCTAACGCATTAAAGGCGCATTAATTGCGGTCTTGGGAAGGGAAAGGCCATCATTGCTAGCGACCTGTGGGGAGTTGACACGTGGCAAGGCAATTAATGAGGCACGCCTTTTTAAATCCTGAGGTCGTTTAAGTCTTTCCTTCCTTCTCTTTTTCCATTTCATTCAAGCTCTCAAAATTTCTAATTGTTCCAAATTCTCTGCGACTTCCACACTTTCTTTGGAAATTTCTTTATTCTTCTTCTTCTTCGTGTTTCCAGATTTTTTCATGGTTTCTAGGGTAAAAGACATTGCTTCTTCACTAACTTTTGCAAACCTCGAGGCCATTCGAGCGCGGTATAGAATCCCAAGCTCGATAGGCATGGTGATTCCTGACACCCACGAGATGGCTTACAGCCCACCTGATGGTTTTATCATAGTTTACGAAGTCCACCTTAAAGGCGACCTTCGATATCCCATGGCCCTGGAATTCTTTGAGATGATGAGGAACCTCAAAGTCCTGTGGCTAGACTCCAGCCAAATACCGTCAGGTATCTGGTCTTCTTTTGCGTTTCTGCTCGATGCCACAAGAAAATCTTCGATGTTGTGGCATTGAAGGTCATCTTGAGGTTTAGCCATAGGCGGAATTGGATTGTGATTACTCCTTGCCCTGAGTTCCTTGCCATTAGCGGTGGAAACCCCGATTCCACCAAAAGGTGGAAAGACAAATTTTTCTTCCTTGGTGTTCGCAAGAATTGGGCCATCCCCAACGAGTGGGGCAGTGTAGAGCCCAAACTGTGCAAGGATGCCACACCCAAGGAAAGGGCTGCGGTGAAGGACTTCACGGACCTACTGCTGGCCAATCTTGGTTCCTTAAGTGAAAACAAAAGAAACATTTGGCTGAGGCCTGAGTTCCTGGAGAAGACTAAGTGGAAGCCTCAGCTCGAGGACTCTGGTGCCCCTTCTGCTCCTCCAAGAAAGAACAAAAAGTTAAAGAAGAGGCGAAAAGCTCTAAGGATCGAGGAGCTATCCGAGTGGCCCATGAAATGCCGTCAGACGGAGAAGTTAGAGCATCCGATGGTAATCATTGAGAAACCCTCCTCGTCCGATGATGACTCAGCCTTGATTGAGCGGCGAATAAAGAAGGTGCTGGTCCAAGGAGCTGAAGGCGTTAGACCATAAGTCCTTGTGGAGCCTGTCGAGCAGCCTTCTGAAGTCGTGGGCGTGCCCACAGAGCCGGCTGTTGCCCCTTCTACTCCTTACGAGCCCATGCTTGATACCCCTTCAGTTTTCATTGGAGAGGCATCAGATTGGATGGACAATCCTCCCAAGGACGTCACTAAGGCAACTCAAGCCGAGGATGCAGTGATGATGAACACGACGATAGTTTCTCAGTCTGCTGAGGCTGAGGAAAATTAGGCCGCGGAGTTGCCCACCGTCGAGACTACTAAGCTCCCTTACCTTGCAATCCAAATCTTCAGTCTAATTGAGTTCCCGTCCAAGGTCCACGAGGAGGTCCTAGTCAAGGACGTCGCTGGGACTACAAGCGCTACTGAAATAGAGACTGGGGCTACGGATCACTCTAAAACGGCTGAGCCCACAGCTCTCGATTTTGTTAAAATTGTCCCTACGATCGAGGCTAGGGCTGAGGTTTCTATGGTGTAGGAAGTAACTGCTGCGGAGCCTGTTGAGTCTAAAGCCTGATAGGAGAACCCAGCTAGAAGCTCTCTCATCTCTAAGATACTTCTCTACTCTTCCTCTGGCTCTCTGTTTACTTCCGTCCGTGCCTTAAATGAGGTTTTTTCCTTTGCAGCTTCACAAGCTGGCCAGCCATCTTGGTGTTATCATTGGTGACGGCGCCCAGACTTGATCTGAGTTGGAGACCCTCAGGGCCTCGAGGTAGAGCGCTAAGAGTCTGGAGCTTGAGCTTACTGAAGCCAAGAGTAGAATTTCTTCTCTTGAGGATTCGCTGAGGGTCGGAGAGGAGCGAGCCTCTTCTCTTGAAGATTCTCTAAGGGCTCAGGAGCAACTGAACATCTCTTTCCGAGAAAGGAATCCCCAGCTGGAGAGCTCAGGACCTCGTTGAAGCCCGAGGATATCAGACCAGCTCTAGAGCGCAAGTACTGGGATGCTATCAAGATGTGCCGTCACGTCATGAAGATTTTGGTCCCGAGGTTTCCTACTGGTGTGTTCAATCTGAAGAATACTAGTGCTCAATGCAAGGCTGATTTGATTGGTCTCCCAGG
The DNA here is from genome assembly GCA_025585075.1 of Nepenthes mirabilis. Classification (NCBI taxonomy): domain Eukaryota; kingdom Viridiplantae; phylum Streptophyta; class Magnoliopsida; order Caryophyllales; family Nepenthaceae; genus Nepenthes; species Nepenthes mirabilis. The sequence goes on from JAODPA010116530.1 coordinate 4,661, forward strand.
ACGAAGTGGGGACCCCTAACCCTTCTCAGTCAAGACCTTCCAGTTAGCCTGAACCTTCTGAGCAGCCAAGATCGTTGGACCAGCTAGGATCTCTAACATAGTTTTGTACATTTTCCTTTGCTGTATATTCTTGTTGTACATAATATTTGAATGAAATCTATCTTTGATGCAATCTTTCTCTTTTTACTTAGACAACTTACATATATGGTTCTTTCTTAGACTTAAGCTCTTATAAAGTTTTATCCTTCATGAGTAAAGTGTCCAAACCTTTTGACTGTCGTTGGTTGAAGATGCTACCTCTAGGGTCTTTGTATGCTTGCTGTTTTTTAAAACCCCTAAGTTTTTAAGTTCAGCCTCTTGCAGGCTGCTTGGCATCGTTGCCAAGTTTTTTAATACGACCTCTTAATGGGCCACTCGGACTTAGTTGAGTTTTAGAGTACGACCTCTTAATGGACGACTCAGACTTAATCGAGTTTTAGAGTACGACCACTTAATAGGCGACTCGGACTTAGAGTGCGATCTCTTTTTTTTTTTTTTTGGTAAGTGATTAATTGCATTAAAATTTAAATAAACTGTACAAACAGTTATGTTTTTTACCAAATGTTTTACCGACTTGAAAAAAGAAACATAGAAAGAGGGATGCCCCTAAAACATGACACAGGAGTCATAAATGAAAAAAATACACAATTAGAATTGGCTAATAAGGCTCAAATCCACAACTGCCAGCAGAACTGCCCATGCTACTTCAGCAATAGGCGGACCCTGCCAAATCAGCAAATCCACGTGTAGAGCAAATGGGCACAGGCCACTCCGTCCAACCTAATGGTGAAACAATGGAACTCCGGAAATGAATGGCAAAGTGGTCACTCTGGCCAAGAAGATCCACTCCGTCCAAGAAGAGCATCAATCCGGCCAGCAAGGAGCACAAGCCACTCCGTCCTTCCTTTAAGTGAAACAAATGAACTCCGAAAAAGTTCGCAATGTGGTCGCTCCGGGATTTAGAACTTCGGAAAAAGTTGATCCGGCTATAGCAGTCCGTCCTTAAGAGCTCCGGATAAGGGCATTCAGGCTTAAGAGCTCCGTCCAGGGGAGCTCCGTAAAAGAGTGATCCAGCTTTCAGCCGAACAGGACAAATGCACTCCGGCTTAAGGAGTTTTTTTTTTTTTTTTTTTGGAAAGCAGGGAGTGCGATCTCTTAATGGGCCGCTTGAACTTGCCGAGTTTTAGAGCAAGCGGAAGGGGTTCTTTCACTTGACTTAGAGGCAGCTTAGATCTTATAGATTAATGAGATAATATGCAAACACTTCGAATGAATGCAAACCAGTTAAGCAAATAAGAATTTTACTCCATTAATATGTTACAAGCATATCAAATGATGCATGTAATCGACTATACCTGTGTGTTACGTACATTTACTGGTAGTATTTCTTGAGGTGAGCGGCGTTCCACATCCAAGGGACAAGCCTTCCGTCCTAGGTGCATAACTTGTACGCTCTATTTCGAAGGATGGCTGAGACCAAGAATGGTTCTTCCCAATTTGGGGAGAGCTTATTTCGACCGGTATTTTTTTTGGTTGCCTCAATACTTCTCAACATTAAGTCTCCTACTTTAAACGGACACGCTTTCACCCTCTTATTGTAATACCGGGCAACCCTTTGCTAGTAGGCTACTGTGCGCAGTCATGCTGCATCTTAGGCTTCCTCAAGCTGGTCGAGATTTTCTCTGAATCTCTGAACATTATTGCTCGGATCGAAGCTTTCGACTCGAAGGTTGGATAGTCCAACCTCCACTGGGATGACTGCCTGGACCCCATAATACAGGCTAAAGGGAGTTTCTCATGTGGGCTCTCTTGGTGTTGTCCTGTACGACCATAACACTGATGGCAGATCTTCGACCCCTGAGCCCCCGACATGCTCCAACTTCTTCTTAATTCCGTATAGTATGGTGCAGTTGGTGACCTCCACTTGCCCATTGCACTACGGGTACGCAACTAACGTATGCACCATTCCTATGCTTAGGTTGGTGCAATATTTGGTGCAATTCTTCCCAATGAATTGGGTTTCATTGTCAATCACAATGCATTTTGGGACCCCAAACCTGCACACTATACTTTACCGGACGGAGTCTGTCGCGTTCTGCTCGGTAATACGCGCTAATGGTGTGACTTCAACCCATTTCATAAAATAGTCGATTCCGCGATCAAAAATTTCCCATTTCATGAAGACGCTAATGGCAACGGCCCAAGTATGTTCAGCACCCATTGCGTAAATGGCCAAGGTGATTGTAGAGCTCTAAGTTCTGCATGCAGTTGGTGAGTAAGGTTATTGTGGACTTAGCAGTTGTCGCATTTCCATACGAAGTCCATCGCGTCATACTTCATGGTTGGTCAGTAGTATTCTTACCTCATCAGTTTGAAAGCGAGGCTTTTGCCCCTAATGTGGGATCCACAAACTTCAAGGTGCAGTTCTCTGATGGGATAATCAGCCCCTTCTAGAGTGAGGCACCACAAATGGGGGCAGAGAATCCTCATCGATACAACCGGCCGTCCATGTAGTGTACCACCCGACCGTCTTTTTCACCTTCATGGCTTCCTCTGCGTTTTCAGACAATATCCTGTCGGATAAGTACCTCAGGTAGGGGTCATCCAATTGCCGGCATTCAATAGTTGCATCACTTCTGGGTCGGAATCTTCCACACTGGGTTTGCCAAAGACCTTGCGCATTCCTTGGGCATATTGCTCTAGGTTTCCTGAGGCTGCTGTTTTGGCGAGCTGGTCGGCTTTTCCGTTTTTCTCTCGTAGGATGTGGACAATTTCTACCTTTTCAAAAACCGAGATTAGTCTGCAGACTTTCGTGAGGCGCTTGGATAGTTGTGGACTGTTTGCGTCAAAGTTTCCTCAAACCTGGTTGACAACTAACTCGGAATCGCTATAGGTAACCAGATCCTTGGCCGAGCACTCATTTGCTAACCGTAGTCCTACAAGTAAGGTTTCATACTCCGCAATGTTGTTGGTCGCTGGGAACCCGAGGACCATCGAGTACTTTATCTTTGATCCCTCATGCATCCTTAGCACAGCGCCAGCTCTACAACTATGCTTCATGGAAAAGTCGTCCACATGTAGAGTCCAGACAGCTGGGCTGTGTGATTCTACAGCATCACAAATGTCCGAGACCTTCAGAGTTGGTGTCGTTGTCTCGAGAATAAAGTCTGCCAAGATTTGGCCTTTTAAGGCCGACCTTGAGCGAAACTCTATGTTGAACTCTTCTAACTCAATAGCCCATTTGACCAACCATCCCGACATTTCTAGCTTCTGCAGAATCGCTCTCAAGGGTTGGTCGGTTAGGAGATCACTTTATGTGCTTGGAAATATGGCTTTAATTTCCGAGCAGAATACACAAGCGCTAGATCCATCTTTTCTGCATGTGAGTACCTTGTCTCAGCATTAGCCATGATTTTGCTGATGTAATACACGGGCTGTTGCCTACCGTACTGTTGCCGAATCAAGGCTGAGCTCAAGGTTGTCTTAGACACAGCAATGTACAAGTACAACTCCTCGTTTGGTTGGAGAGAAGTCAAAAAAGGGGGGTTTGAGAGGTACCCTTGAGTCCTCAGAAGGCTTCTTCACAGTCAACCGTCCATTGAAAACAATTAGTCTTGGTCCCTTGTTAGGCCTTGAAAAACGGTAGATACTTATCGGCTGACTTGGCCAAGAAGTGAGACAGCGCTGCCAGTCTCCCAGTGAGCTTCTGGACTTCCTTCACGATCCTTGGGGAATTCATGTCAAGTATGGCTTTGATTTTTTTTGGATTTACTTTGATCACTCGGCGTGAAACAATGTCACCCAAGAACTTCTTTGATGTCACTCTGAATGTACACTTGGCTGGGTTGAGCTTCATCTGGTGTGTTCTTAGGACATTGAAGGTCTCGTCCAAATCTTGGATGTGATGGTCGGTTATTCTATATTTGATGAGCATGTCATCTACATAGACCTCCACATTCCTTTCGATCTGGCCTTCGAACATTTTATTTACGAGTCTCTGATAAGTGGCATTAGTATTCTTGAGTCCGAAGGGCATGACTTTGTAACAGTACATCTCTTGGTCCGTCATGAACGATGTATACTCCTCGTCGTCGGAGCTCATCCTTATTTGATTATAACCTGAGTACGCATCCATAAAGCTTAGGAATTCATGTTCGGACGTCGAGTTTACAAGTAATTCAATCCTCAGCAGAGGGAAGCTATCCTTTGGGCACGTCTGCAAAGTTCACGCATATCCACCACTTCTCGTTATTCTTCTTGACCATCACAATATTAGACAGCTTGTCTGGATAATACACTTCCGGTATGAACCCGGTGTCCAGAAGCTTCTTGACCTCTTCCTGGATAGCCACTAACTTTTCCACAGAATAATGTCTCCTTTTTTGCCTAACGGGCTTGTGACTGGGATTTAGGCCAAGTTTATGGATCATTATTCCAGTTGGAATTCCTGGCATATCGCTCGGTACCCAGGCAAAGGCATTCGAGTTTTTCCGTAAGAAGCTGATGAGCTAGTCTCGAAAAGGTTGAGGCAGGGAGCTCCCTATCTAGACGAATTTTTCAAGATCTTTGGGATCCAAGAGGATTCGATCGATTGCTTCCCAAGATTCGTCCTGTTGCAACGTCATGTCGTCACGGAAGTCTTAGTCTTCAATGGGCAGAGAAAGAGGCATTTGCGTGACTTGGGACAGATAGCATGCCCGTCCAACAGCTTGATTTTCGATGACATTTTTAATCTTGTATGGTGTGGAAAACTTCATCTTCAGATGTGGAATTAAGGTTACGGCTCTGAAGGCAGTTAGGCAAAGACGTCCGAGGATAGTGTTATAAACCGATGGCAGGTCCACTACCAAGAAGGAAATGGTCTTGGTTGTTGTCCTCAGATAGGTCCCTAATGTGACCTCAAGTTGGATGACTCCCTGTACTGGTACTGGTCTTGGTCCATTGTCCAATCCGTAGAGTGGTCCTTCGGTAGCTATCATTTGGCTTCTTTTGAGTCCTAGTTTAAAAAAGGCATCAAGGTAAATCAAATCTCTGGAATTTTCATTACCAATGAACACTCGTTTCATCTAGTAATTTAATACTCTATCAGAAACGAGTGCAGTTACAACCAACGGGTCAGAATAAGGGATGTTACATGAGTCATATCTTCGTTACTAAAACTAATGACCTCATCCCTAAATTCTACCCTAGGCTTCTTCTGTTTTGCAGCTAGATCCTCCCGGGGGTCTCTTCCGGCCAGACGAGTCGATATCATGTTCATGACTCCCACGGCCACACGGTTCCTCGAATGGTCAGCCTCACCATTTGCTACTGTTCCGGAAGCTTGTCTGGGTCTTTGCAAAAAACTATTGAGGTGACCTCTTTTGACAAGCTGCTCTATCTCCTTTTGTAGCATCCTGCAATCCTCGGTACTGTGACCTTCACAATGGTGGTAGTGGCAATATTTGGACTGGTCTCCACCTTCAAGATTCTTTAGCGCTTTAGGCCACTTCAAGAACTTTTCATCGATGGGAAGGTTTGGCACCTCGATGTCGGCTCTTCGCCACCTGGGGCTGTAGTATGTTCCAAGGGTTGGGCTGTTCGCCCATTAAAGCGGTACGTGAGCTGGGTTCAGAACGTCGTGAGACAGTTCGGTCCATATCCGGTGTGGGCGTTAGAGCATTGAGAGGACCTTTCCCTAGTACGAGAGGACCGGGAAGGACGCACCTCTGGTGTACCAGTTATCGTGCCCACGGTAAACGCTGGGTAGCCAAGTGCGGAGCGGATAACTGCTGAAAGCATCTAAGTAGTAAGCCCACCCCAAGATGAGTGCTCTCCTATTCCGACTTCCCCAAGCCTCTGGTAGCACAGCCGAGATAGCGAGGGGTTCTCTACCTCTGTAGGGATGGAGCGACAGAAGTTTTGAGGGGTTCCGGAATGCTACTGTTCCAGAAGCTTATCTGGGTCTTTGCAAAAAAACTATTGAGGTGACCACTTTTGACAATCTCCTCTATCTCCTTTTGTAGCATCCTGCAATCCTCGGTACTGTGACCTTTGCAGTGGTGGTAGTGGTAATATTTGGACTGGTCTCCACCTTCAAGATTATTTAGCGCTTTAGGCCACTTCAAGAACTTTTCATCCTGAGTCTGTATCAGGATATTGGTACGCAAGTTGTTCAAGGGAGTCAGGTTTAAGGGCCTGTACTCCCTACGAACGTTTTGCTCAGACTTCTGCTGCTTCTAGGGTGCTTGGGAGCCTTATCAGTCTTCATGCTTCCCCTTTCCTTCCACCATCCTTGGGGGGAGACTCTCCACCTGGACAAGTCTCTTTGCGTCGTTCGCTTCCTAGACCACAATATATGCTCTCGCTATGATTTCGGTCTCCCTGAACATCTGAGGACCCTTGTGTACGAGGTACTTAAAGAAGCTACCCCCCTCCAACGCAGACCAAAATGTGGTCAGCTTGAACCCATCAGTCAGCTTGGGAACCTTCCTGTCCTCTGTAAGGAAGCGGGACAGAAAACTTTTCAGGCTCTCCCTGGCCCCTTTGCTTCACACAAGCAAGGTGTCATTGTTACTTCTCGATCCTCTAGCTGGAAACAAGTTGGGGAAGAAAGGTTTCTGCCAACTCTCTGAATGAGCAAATAGAGTCCGCGGGCAACCCATAAAACCAGTTCCTCGTATCACACTTGAGTGTCAAGGGGAAGCACCCGTACATTGTCATCTCATCCAAGCATTGGAGGCTCAGATGCTCACGGAAGTGATCCAAGTGGTCCATTGGATCAACGATTCCATCGTATACGTCGTGATTTGGCATTTTGAACTTTGGAGGAATCTACCTCATCCTGATCTCCCTTGTAAAAGGAGATCTGCATAGGTCAGCAGCTCCTCCCTCGTTGCGCCAAAAACTCGCCGCAAGACCTTCTGAGCTTCTCCTCCACTTGAGGCAAGGCCGCCATCTTCTTCTCGTTGAGGTAGTTCCTCAACTCGTAGGGGGTCTTAGGCAGCCTGCTTCTTGGGTGCCCGGGAGCCTTTTCGGTCTTCATGCTTCCGCTTTCCTTCCACCGTCCTCGGGAGGAAACTATCCACCTGGACAGGTCTCTTCGCATCGTTCGCTTCTTCCGCTGCAATGTATGCTCTCTCTAGATCTCGGTCTTCCTGAACGCCTGAGGACCCTTGTGTATGAGGTACTTGAAGAAGCCACCCCCTCTAACGCAAACAGGAATGCGGTCAGCTTGACCCCATCGGTCAGCTTAGGAATCTACCTGGCCTCTGTAAGGAAGCAGAACAGAAAACTCTTCAGGCTCTCCCTGGCCCCTTGCTTCACACGAGCAATGTGCCATAATTGCTTATCGATCCTCCGGCTGGAAGCGAGCTGGGAAAGGAAGGTCTCTGCCAACTTTCTGAATGAGCGAATGGAATCCGTGGATAGCCCATAGAGCCAGATCCTCGCGTCACCCTTGAGTGTCAAGGAGAAGCACTGGCACATTATCATCTCATCCAAGCCTTGGAGGCTCAAATGCTCATAGAAGTGATTTAAGTGGTCCATTAGATCAGTGATTCTATCGTATATGTCGAGATTTGGCATTTTGAATTTTGCGGGAAGCTGCCTCATCCTGATCTCCCTTATAAAAGGAGATCTGCGCAAGTTAGCCTCTCAAACCAATATAGCTCTTTGGGCCTCTTGGGACGAGGGCCTAAGTAAATCCTCAAGCCTCCAAGGCCAATTTAGCCTCTCGAATCAAATCAACTCCTTGGGCCTCTCGAGACGTAGCCTCTTGGGCCAAATCAGCTTTGTGGACATATTGGGATTGGGGTCCAAGTCCTCGATCTTCTAGAGCCAATTTAGTCCATTGGGTCAAATCAGTCTCGTGGGCCTCTTGGGACGTGAGCTCAATTTGCGGACCTTTTATCTAGGCCCTGGGTATTACTACCAATCACTCTTCCACTTAATTTTTTAGCACTTCAAGCTTTTAGCACCAATCTCTTGAAATAAATGCACTTCTAATCATTCATATTATCCTCATAAGATATCATGTGGAACCAACTACTTTACCACCACATCAATTTAAGTGTGAATTTAACTAGGGAGATTGGGATGTTTGTAGTATGCTATTCAAATTCCGTAGAATGACAATTTAATTGAGTGTTTTGATTTAAAATTTACCATTATAATTCGAGAAAATTTGGAATGTATAAACATATATCATAACTTAGCACAATCTTTGTTTCATGTGCTTGTATTCAACTGACATTTTCCAATAGTAATAGTCTCTCTACAAACGGATACAAATCCACCATTGAAAAAATATTACATTTAGAACTATGTCTCAAAAATTTTACAATAGCACAAGAACCATATTTTAACATTCCTAGATGCAATAATGACGAATCTAAGATTTTTATCACCTTAGAAAACCTTTATCAAGGTTTTTTCAACTTGATAACCTTTCAAACATAAAGTTTAAGCAGAAAAAAATATCTCTTAAAAGTTATAAAATTCATCTTTTCCCACATGTCTTAAACTTTTAGCACTTGAAAAGAACAAAACCTTGGTGCTTGATTTCACAATTGTCTATCAAACAAATTATGACGTTGAATTTTAGAATTCAGCTATATCAAAGTACTAAGGGCCACTTTGTAAAACTTGTCAAGAATGCAAGAGTGTTCTAACATGAATGAAAATATCGAAATTATTATCATCAGCATCTATATTTAGATCAAACACATTGAACAATACGTACTGATAATTGATATATCGTGAAAGAAAAAAATTAGTAATAAATGTAAGCTAAGAGAGACATATTGACTGATATATTACAATATATCGCCAATACGAAACGCAATATTGATGAGATATTGAAAAATATCAGTAACAGAGACCCAACATTAATACATATCAGTTGATATATTTATCTATGATAGTAAACGTTTGAAAGTTTCAGACCGAAGTACAATCAAGTGTGACCAATATCTTACAAGGCCTAAACAAGAATTGCCAACCTGGTAAGGCAACTCCATCAACCTTCGTAAATACTCATCCCTTCTTTGCGGATCAGACTCTGCTTGAATCATATAACCAACCTGAAAATATGTAACACAAATTACATCATAACAAAATTGTTTTGCAACAAAGTAATCATCATAATAAGCAAATAAGACAAATAGATTCACAGAATGAATGAATTTAGTAACGCTCAAGATCAACAACAGTTGTTGGAAGGCCAGTTAAAAGTTCAAAAACAAACGGATTACTTTCTCCAACATGTAAGGCAGCCATTACTACAAATTAATTCTGACAATCTAATCTTTGCCGTAAAGCAATTGAGCACATACTGAAATTGTTTTCTATAGTTTGCAATGATGGCGCCAAGACTAAAAGTTATGTCATAGTCTATTCCAATATGAATTCTATGCATAAAGCAATATTGTTGAACCATTCTTGCTCAATAACAAATTCACACAAGAATTTTTGGACAATTTTAAAAATGTATCATACACCATGTCCTAAAAGATCACAGAATTTAACGTTAACTTCCGAGAGTTAACAACAAGATTAAATAATTTATTTCATTTGCAGTTTCACATTTTTATTTCATTATGGATCCCCAAAAAATAATTTCCTTGACAAAATAATGCAACAATAAACATTCTGTCAACACATGCAGCAAAACATTAGCTATCGAAATTTATCAATCAGTAGATCAGCCAAGAAATCGCTGAACCCAACCAAAAAAAAGGAGATCACAGCCAAACATAATTAAAGTATATGTTTTGATCAACTGCAGCTTAAATCAACATAAGATCCGATAAAGAGCATATGTCCTTCCATGAAGTGACATTGAGTCTGCGGTAGACTTCTCTTAAAGGTCGGTGAGGTAGACTCACTTTTGTTATCTTACACGTCTCTTTAGATATTTAAACATGTCTTTGTTAATAGTAGATAAATTCAGTACTTGGAAACATTGAAAATCTATATATCAAAAGGAGATTTGGTATAATTTTATATTCCATGGATAATTTGACAAGCTTACAGATTTATACCAAATTTTGAGAAGTTATAATTTATAACTGCTGTGAAAACTTCTGAGTTGTTTAGAAAAAGTTCTGAATTGAAAATTATTATAAAACTCAAAATAATTGAGAGAAAACCTCTGTCTTTTGGAGAATAAACTAATAATTTTTTTTTTTACAAAAAACAGTTCCAAAAGGATTTCCAAATGGACCTTCAAGAAGGTTCATTTTTAGGTTTCCAATAATCTACAAACCTAATCTTGCAAGCAGCCTTAATTGTCCATCAACATGTTTGGTATGTCTAATATACTAGAGCACTATCCTCATTGCATTTGAGGTATGGGAAACAAAAGGATGCACCTCCATGAGAACCAAAAAGTTTAGCAACATTTCTGAACTAACTCACATGCAATAAGACAAATTAGATGCATCACGCATCTTGACTTGCCCAAAAACCTCTATTAAATCTAAAAAAGCTCAGCTGCAATTAACAAGTGATTTACATGGAATAAAGTAAACAGATGGATCTTAACTTTACCAGAAGAACAATTGAACTGGTACTTAGTCAATAATTTACTTGATGCAATTGGTTGCTGATTTTGGAAGGAAGAGAACCATAATATCACTGAGAGTAGGAGCACTATTATAGCAGCTTGTGTCCATACTTCATACTAATAATCAATGAGTTGTATAAAAAAAAAAACAAGTGATTAGCTCAATCTTTTCATGTTTTATTGTTGTCCATTGGTTGGATAGTAAAATCCCTAACTCATATTACTAGTGTGATGCTACCAGATATGCCTTGGGATTTGTTCTTGTATTGTGTCCCTAACCCTTAGGGAGGAAATTTGTTCCTATAGTCATAAAGCATCTTAAATCATACTATTAGCGTGATGCTACCAGTTTTGCTCACAATTTGCTATTATATTATGCTCCCTGCCCTTGGGGAGGAAATTTGTTCATGTAGGTCATAAAACATCATGAACACCACAAAGCAAAGGATTTCAATTGCTCAGTAATTTAACCTAAATGCACTAGAAAAAAACATTCATCAACAACTCTGTATTGCTATGCCTGAGACACTCGGAACGTAATATCCTCACCACCAAAAATCAACCTAGAAGAAATACAAACAACAAATTAGTCAAATAAATTTACCCACCAAACAGGACAAAGTACTAGTATGAACCTCAAATAATAATTTTACTAAACAATTATGAAGCAAAACAGAGCAAATTCCAAGAAAAGGACGCAGTGCCAACCACTAAATGAGATAGCTTAGGACTAATAGTTGTGAGCATCATCAACTGAACCTAAATGGTGGAAAAATACATTCACTAATGAAGCACATGCAGAAGCCATTGAAAAAAACTTTTATAATAGTACATCAAATTTGGCATCATACTCTCACAAGAAGCAATAGTTCTAGATTTCCTAGTAGTAATGACTAGAGCAGAATATGACCCGGACTCCTAGATGTAATTAAAGCATGAACTCAAACAACTTATTAACAACTGTTTTTAGACAGTTCCAATGAGCTCTTAAAAACCTGGGGTACTACCCAACAACATACCTGCCAATCCATCCAAATAACTAATCAAAATATTTTACAAGAATCTGAACACAGAAATCATGCAAGCACGTCAGAACTAGGCATATTCACCATCTAAAGCAGCAAATGCTAATTTCAAACTTGTATTCGTACAAAATCTATCAACTTTCGATTAAATGAAGAATTTAAAAATTTTCAGTGTTGTTAGGATATAACAGTTGACATGTCATGATGGGTAACAGAGGAATCCATATCAAACCAAACTAAAAATTCACATTATAGATATCCACATAATGTTCTTGACAACAACAACCTTATTATCTTTTTCCCTTTGGGATTTCACATAGGTTCAACAAGTCGCAAATAACCATCACCAAAACCTATTCTCCTGCAAAAAAGTACTTAGTCAAAATAACAAATAGAAATATAAAATGAGGAAACAATTTTCTTAAGGGTAGAAAGCTAAACAATTGGCATCAACAATCATCGAAGAGGGAAAAGGAAAAGGGAAAAGCAAACATACCAAAATCAAAAGAACACAAAGGAATACGTCCAATGATGGATAGGAAAATACCTGCTCTTTTGCCATGGATCTAGATATAGACCCTGTCTCCCAGCACAAGGTATTCAAATAGTTCCATGACCAATCCTCACCATTCAGCTGCTTGCTTAATTTTTTTAGCATCTATATCACAATAGAAAGAGAGCAAATCCAGTTAAAACCCCACCTTGACAATCCCAGCACAAGGTATTCAAATAGTTCCACGACCAATCCTCACCATTCAGCTGCTTGCTTAATTTTTTTAGCATCTATATCACAATAGAAAGAGAGCAAATCCAGTTAAAACCCCACCTTGACAATACACTCTTGTCTTGCCTCTGCCCACCTCCTCACCCCTTCCCAAGGCGGTTGGGAGACGAGCAATACAGATTCAGACTCTTTTAATATTCAAAAAGTAACACCAACATTTAGTCTCGACTTTTATTCCAAGTATATGTATACATAGACAGGAAATGTTGCATAACATATTGTGAGTACAACAACCAAACAAAAAACATAAAAACACACCTGATTTTCAGTGTCATCATAGTCAATATGCGTCATGTATACAAGTGTTTCCCGCATGATCTGCAAGAAAGAGTTGCATCAACAACTGAAGCCGATAGAAGAAAAATAGACATATATAAATCCCAAAAGTTTGAACCGCCATTGTGCACCATATCTTCATGCCAATACTATATTCATTTATATCCAATGGTCACAATTGGACTCCATACATGAAAATCAATAAGACTGTGACTATTAAATCACTTTGGTCAAACCTCAAGCTTTCAAATATTTGAACACTCTGCAACATCTGAGCATTGTAGCATATGTACTTGTACTCACAGATCAATAGGAGCCAAGTTAAACCACCTTCAAATATTTAAACCAACAGCAAGTCCACTTCTGATTCATTGATTCAGTGCAAATTTAGCTGATCTGGATGAAATTTTGAACAATCAAATGTCGAATTGATAAGACTAGATTTCCCAAGACAACAATACCAACATCACATCTCAACATAACAAAATCAAGACAATCAGTTCTGGGAAAAACTTTTTCACAACAAAAAGTGCTCACACTTTTCACACGAGCAGAGTTAACCACAAAAGTAACAAAATCTGTGATGAGCATTTACTAGAACTGTCATTATAGAGAACGCACTACAACGTGAAGGAAAGACAAACATAAACTCCCTGGAGATGTGAATGTTTTAAATCAAATCAATGAAAAAGTGAAGTGAAAGCAAATATTGCTAAGATTAAATGTCTGAAACCCTAATTATGAAATATCCTGTAGTATAAAAATTACTACAATGTGAAAGAAATACAAACATTCTTTTTGCAGACGTGAATTATTTTCACCGAATCAATGAAAAAGAGAATTGAATTAAAAAAATATTGCCATAATCCATGCACTGGAACCGTAATTCACAAATAACCAGTAAAAAAAAAAAAATTCAACCACCGAGTTTTCTGACACAACCGCATTGTAGGAAACGGAGGGGAACGATGAATAAACCGCAACCCTAGCAAAACCAATAATGAAGATTTGTTGTCTGAAAACGGATAATAATATAACCGATCATTGGATCCCTAGATTCTAAATATCCAGCATCAAAAAATCAATCACGATGTCAACTTTAAAATACACAATAAAGAATGCAAACCTGAATGAATGGAATCGACAGAAACTCAATAAATTGAAGTTCCGGAAATTTTTCTTGTGCTTCAACTAAACCGACTTTACGTCCACAGTATGATTGATCATCTCAGTTGAGTTAGAAGATGAGAGGGACAAATCATTTGCTTCCAGGCTGCATCGATGCGCGATGGGCATTGTTAAGAGATAAATCGCCACACACACGGCGAGAGCGAGAGCGAGTGCGACTGCCTGCAAGAACAGGCAAATAAGTAGAAATGAAACGCGCTCTCTCATAACGGTCA
>JAODPA010116541.1:0-18732 GCA_025585075.1 Nepenthes mirabilis
ATATATTTTTCAACATCTATCAATTAACCCCAAAAAAGAGGGGACGATGCCTGAGGTAGTGTTAGTGGCCGGAATAAAGTTTTAAGTAATTTAAATTGTGATGTTTAAGAACATAATAATTTAAAAACAGTACTTCATACCATAAATTACAAATTTATGTACAATTATGGAAAGAAAACTTGAAATTAGGATAGGGTTACCAGCTACCTTGCTAGTTCCGTACTGCTGTGTATATTTTCGTTGCGCATCGTGATTAGTTAGTTAATTTCATATGATCGATCGATTAATCCCTTCCGTATAAAAAACTGAAATTTGTAATTAATTGATGCTGCAGCTGCCCTGGGTATGTTCGAAGGGAAGATTGGGTACAGAAAACTCTCTGTATTAAACAGAAAACACTCCGACAGCAGAGGTGAGCTAATTTTAAGCCTCGTATTATCAATAATATTCTACATCATCTTGGAAAAAAAGTCATCTTTTGATACTTTAATTTTATTTTAAAAAAAAGTCAATTGGTGTAATATTTTAAAAATACATAGTTAGAAATATCAAAGGAGTTTGTTGAAAAATAATAATAAATCGTCAAAGCTGATTTTAACTAGCTTCAGAAATCAAATAAAAGAATAACTTGTCGGATATTGTACATAACACAAGACTTTGTACCCTATAGGGGTAAATTAAGTTTCCTCTACCTCAAAAAAATTATAACATGAATGCTAATGCAACATTGTTTTCCTATTTAATGGTGACATGGACTGCAACGTGATAACAAGACAGGCATGTCATATTTCAATCCGTTATCATCCTTTTTATATTTCCTTTTTATTGTTTAGTAAAGTTTTCTTCGACGTAGATTGATTTATGATACAATTAGCTAGACTTAAGAAAAAGTAACAATTTTGATTTGATAAGATTTTTGTAGGTAAAGAGCATTGATTTTTTATTAGTGTTTTATTGGTTGTTGAAATCAAACGTGGGGCGTAAGAATGAGAGTGATAGGAAGTGGGACGTGAGAAGGGGGGGATGGAGAAATTAAAAGAGAGGGAGAGAGAGAAATCAATTTTATTATTAGATGCATGATATCTCATTGCAAAATATCTTCATTGTCAAAATTTTAAGTCATTTCTCAAAATTAAGTCTTAAACATCAACACCCTTAAATAATTTTCTTTAATTACCAAAATAAGATACCCTTATCGACCAATAATTCCTCAATCTTGCCATCGACTATCGATTAGCAAAGTGGCCAAGTCCCATCGTCCAAGAAACTCATCTGTTACGGGAATTGTTACTGATGATCTAGCGGCTCCTGCACCGAGATGCAGTGCCCGTCCAGTCCGGCTGCCATCACAATTTTATGACTTCGTCTGAGGATTCTTTTATATTACACTAATACAAACTTTTATTTCACCACACATACAACACACATAGGAGACACATGTTTACAGTATACAATCATAGTTATAATTTTAGTATATAATTAGTATAATGGTGGTTACACACCTACTGGTGCTCTGGCTTAGTTAGTGGCTGCCCGGTTGCAACCGGTTGCCCATCTCCCTTTCTCCCGTATATAGGATTGCTAACAGAAGGGTAAATCATGAATTGGATTCTGTTTTCTCAACTGATCTCTCTCTCTTTCTCTTTCTCTCTGTCTTCTCTCGTTCTCTATGCTCTACCCCCCTTCCTTGCCTGTAAATTTACCTCTGCAGGTTTGGGTTCGATTTCTGTTGAAGAAGCCAAATCTGTGGAATTCCACAGCTAGATATGAGTTATGGTATCAGAAGGTGCTCTCATTGAGACAGATCTAAAATGGCAGAGGGAATGACGACAAGATACCGAGCTCTTGAAGACTCTCTCGCTGGTATGGCTCAAGAACTGAGGGACGTCATGGGTACCATCCATCAACATGAGGGCTGCTTTGACACGCTTTCTACCGCCATCGAACACTTCCAACAATCTGTCATCGATGTACGACAGTCCGTCACCAATGTCCAACACACCCTCGCTGAAATGCGACAAACCCTC
The DNA here is from genome assembly GCA_025585075.1 of Nepenthes mirabilis. Lineage (NCBI taxonomy): Eukaryota > Viridiplantae > Streptophyta > Magnoliopsida > Caryophyllales > Nepenthaceae > Nepenthes > Nepenthes mirabilis. The sequence continues at coordinate 2,028 of JAODPA010116541.1, forward strand.
GCTCGCATGGAGCGACAAACCATACTCTCTTCAAACCTTCCATTATTACCCACACCCACTTCGTTTTCACCAAACCCTACATCACATTCACAATCCGTCACCCAAAACCTACCCCTCGTGTTACCCTCACCATCAGAGGGAACGATTAGCCTACCCAAGCTGGAGATCCCATTCTTTTCCGGTGATAATGTAATCGGCTGGTTGTTCCAGGTGGAACGGTTCTTTCTGTATCACGGGACGCCGCCGGAGCAAAAACTTACGGTGGTCTCATTTTACATGACTGGAGTAGCATTACAGTGGTTTCAGTGGATGCATGCAACTCATCAGCTGCTAACCTGGGAGAATTTGGCGAGAGATTTGGAGTTGCGATTCGGTCCTTCGTCGTACATGAATCCCGAAGCCACACTTTACAAATTGAGGCAGACCACAACTATCACGACTTATATGGCCAAATTCGAGTCATTGTCCACAAGAACGTCAGGTTTGTCAACCTCAAATCTGTTAAACTGCTTTATATCGGGCCTCCGAGATGACATCAGGAGGGAGCTCCTCCTTCTGAAACCAATGACCCTACCAGACGCCATTGGGATGGCCAAACTGGTAGAGGAGAAGCTGAGTGCTAACCGAACCCATATTTCGCGTCCAGCATTTCCCAAACCGGCTGGGCACACGGGTTCATCAGTGGGTAAACAACCCCTTCCTTCTCTTCCACTAAAACGTCTGACTCCAGCTGAAATGACTGCTCATCGGAGTCGAGGGTTATGTTTCAGTTGTGATGAGAAGTTTACCCCGGGACACCGATGCAAACCCCCTCAATTCTTGTGTCTGATCACCGAGGAGGAGGAAAATTTTCCTTCCCCTGTTCCCAGTCTGGAGTTGGAACCCGTGGAGCCAGAGGAACCTTATAATCCTCCTTCAGAGGTTGAAACCGTAACACCTTCACCAGACCAGATGCCCACAATTTCACTACATGCCCTGGAAGGCCATTTTGTGGCCACGACCCTGCGGCTCCAAGGACAGATAGCAGGTCAACCAGTAGTAATTCTAGTTTACAGTGGATCCACCCACAATTTCCTACAAACTCGTATGGTTAAATATCCAGGAATGGCTATCGAACCATCTCATCACCTTAATATTACAGTGGGCAATGGGAGCTCACTCAAATGTGAAGGGTTAGTTAAAAGAGTTCAGATCACACTGGCTGATTCCATTTTCAGTGTTCATCTCTATCTCCTTCCCATTTATGGTGCGGATATTGTATTTGGGGTTCAATGGCTTGCATCCATCGCCCCGGTGCTGTTTGATTACCAATCCTTGTGGATGAGTTTCAATCATGCCGGCAATAAGATTACATTACACGGCATGCCTTCAACCTGTGTGGCCACGATGACCCTTGGCCAACTGAGGAGAGGAAACACCACTCAATCGGTTGTTTCCTACTTCCAGTTGACTATCCTACCTGTTCAAGAAGAGCCAGGGCCAAGTCAGCCAGACCAACATAACCCAGCCAACTCAACTTCTGGGGACAGCCCTCCTGGGTTCACCAGCTCCCTCACGGACATCTTAGCCTCCTACGCTGATGTCTTTACCATTCCGCGGGGGTTACCTCCTCACCGAAATTCTGACCACAGAATACCATTACAGCCCAACAGTACACCAGTCAACGTCCGTCTGTATCGATACCCCCACTTTTAAAAGGCTGAAATTGAGAAGCTCATCAAGGAAATGCTAGATAATGGTATTATTCAGACCAGCACTAGCCCCTTTTCTTCGCCTGTGCTGCTAGTTAAGAAGAAAGACGGCAGCTGGAGATTCTGCGTTGATCATCGGGCTCTTAATGCCCTTACCATTAAAGACCGCTTTCCCATCCCCACCATTGATGAATTATTTGATGAGCTACATAGATCTTGCGTCTTCTCAAAACTGGACTTACGTTCGGGGTACCATCAGATAAGAGTGCATGCTGCGGATGTGCACAAAACAGCATTCCGGACACACGAAGGTCATTACGAGTTCCTGGTAATGCCTTTCGGCCTATCCAATGCACCCTCCACATTTCAGTCCGAGATGATCCATTTTCTGACCGGTTCTACGGAAATATGTACTAGTCTTTTTTGATGATATTTTGGTGTACAGCCCGTCATGGGAGCTTCACTGCCATCATCTTTCCTGCACACTGCAGATTTTAAGGTAGCAGTCCCTCTTCGCCAAGCAGTCTAAATGTGAATTTGGGAGATCTTCAATGGCCTACCTGGGTCATATTATATCAGCCAAGGGCATCACGGTCGACCCGGCCAAAATAGAGGTGGTGCAAATCTGGCTTGTGCCTACCACCATCACTCAGCTAAGGGGATTTTTGGGGTTAGCAGGCTATTATCGACGTTTTGTGGCCCGTTATGCTCAAATAGCAGCTCCTCTCACTAAACTCTTGCGCAAGGATGCCTTCAGGTGGATGCCTGAATCTGCCGGAGCTTTTCAGGCTTTGAAATCTGCCGTGGTAGCCACGTCTGTGTTGACACTCCCAGACTTTACCCAACCTTTTGTGGTCCAAACTGATGCTTCAGGGGAAGGAATTGGAGCTGTTTTGATGCAAGCCGGGCATCCCCTTGCTTTTTTCAGCAGGCTGCTGTGTCCTCGAATGCAAGCAGCGTCCACCTACATCTGAGAGCTATGTGCAGTTGCTGAAGCAGTAAAAAAATGGTGCCAATACCTGCTGGGCACACGATTCACCATTTTAACGGATCACCAGCCCCTCCGAACCCTCCTAAAACAGACCATTCACACACCTGAGTAGCAAAAATGGCTCACCAAACTAATCGGGTATGATTTTGAGATAGAATACAAGCCTGGCAAGGAGAATTTACCAGCAGATGCTCTCTCACGACTCCCGGCTGCTTCTTACCAGACCCTGCAAGCAAGCTCTAAACCTGTGCCGGCCTTATTAATAGCTCTTCGCAGATTTTTCATCACACACGGCCCTTCAACAGAATTGCTGGCCTCCATTCAGAACCGGCCAGAAGAGTTTGAATACTATATACAGTGAGGGATGGTCTCGTGTTATACAGAAACAGGCTCCTGGTACCCACGGACTCCGCCTTAGCCGAACTAATCCTACAGGAGTTACACGATTCACCCAGTGGAGGACATGCAGGAATTCAAAGAACTTACGCCCGAATCTCCGCAAATTTCTATTGGCCGCGTATACGCGAAGACATCCGAGATCACGTTAAACAGTGTACCATCTGTCAACAAGTGAAGCCCATCAACACCAGCCCTCAAGGCCTGTTACAGCCCCTGCTCATACCGGGCAAAATCTGGGACTCGCTATCAATGGATTTCATTTCCCATCTCCCTGTATCCGGAGGAAAAACTGTTCTCTTCGTGGTAGTTGACCGATTATCCAAATATGCCCACTTTGCGGCCCTCGGCACTCACTTTAGTGTGGAGCAGTTGGCTGAGGTCTTCGTGAAGGAAGTCTATCGGTTGAATGGCTGCCTAACGAGATTATATCGGACCGGGACCCTCTTTTCATGAGCAAATTCTGGAAGGAATTATTCAAATTGTAAGGTACAGCCCTGTTCCATAGCAGCGCCTATCATCCTCAATCCGATGGCCAAACTGAGGTACTCAATCGATATTTGGAGGATTATTTGCGGTGTTTCGCAGCTGAAAACACAGCCACCTGGTTGTAGTTCCTGCCCTGGGCTGAATGGAATTACAATATGGCGTGGCACTCAACCATCCAAATGAGCCCGTTTGAAGCTGTGTACGGTAGATCGCCTCCAACCCTCACCGATCATACTCAAGGCACGTCGTCCATTGCTGCTGTGGATGAGCTGCTCACAGCCAGAACCGGGCTGCTGAAACAACTTCAAGAAAATCTTCGACGCGCTCAACTCCGCATGAAGAACCAGGCTGATGCCCATCGAACAGATAAGGAGTTCAACGTGGGGGAATGGGTCTTTGTCAAATTAAAACCATATCGGCAGACTTCACTCAAGCAGCGGCAGACTAATAAGCTTGCCAAGAGGTATTACAGCCCTTTTCAAATCACGGAACGTGTGGGAACAGTGGCGTACCGGTTGCAATTGCCTGATTATTCACGCATCCACAACGTGTTCCACGTGTCCCTGCTTAAGAAGAGTCATCACTACCTGGCCAGCTCTCCAGGAACTCTGCCACCCGAGGCCTTGGGCTCCCAGCCTATTCTGTTCCCTTCATAGATTATTGGGTTCCGTAATATCATGCAGCACGGCCGCACTATACCGCAGCTCCTCGTGCAGTGGCAGCACCAAGCGACAGAGGATGCCACTTGGGAGGTAGCAGCCGAGTTCCTTCGGGATTTCCAACCTTCAACCTTGAGGACAAGGTGTTATTTGATGCAGGGGGGAATGTTACGGGAATTGTTATTGATGATCCAGCGGCTCCTGCTCCGAGACGCAGTGCCCGTCTAGTCCGGCCGCCACCACGATTTCATGACTTCGTCTAAGGATTCTTTTATATTACACTAATACAAACTTTTATTTCACCACACATACAACACACATAGGAGGCACATGTTTACAATATACAATCATAGTTATAATTTTAGTTTATAATTAGTATAATGGTGGTTACGCACCTGTTGGTGCTCTGGCTTAGTTAGTGGCTGCTCGGTTGCAACCGGTTGCCCATCTCCCTTTCTCCCGTATATGGGATTGCTAACAGAAGGGTAAATCATGATTTGGATTCTGTTTTCTCAACTGATCTCTCTCTCTCTCTTTCTCTATGTCTTCTCTCCTTCTCTGTGCTCTACCCCCCTTCCTTGCCTGTAAATTTACCTCTGCAGGTTCGGGTTCGATTTCTGTTGAAGAAGCCAAATCTGTGAAATTCCACAGCTAGATACGAGTTACGGTATCATCATCTTACCAATAATCAATTGGCAAATAATTTTGGACGAGAAATGTTGTAGCTATCAATTATGAAAAATATCTATGATCTTTGATCAATTTGTCTAATCATAAATGTAATGACTAGAGTTCGAATATTAGATCTGACTTAGATCACCCACATGAAAAATTCTTAATAAATAAAATCATTAAATATCGATCATAATTTTAATATCCTTCAATGATAAAGCCAACGTCTCATTAATACATTGCGTAAACATCTAAAAAAATAAAAATTACTAAAAATTATGTGTTACAACTTGAATGAAACTATCAAATGACTATCAATGTATACCTTATCTGTTAATAAATCCAATGATAAAACTAGTCTCTATAATTATCTGTCATTCGCAATACAGGATCATAGATGCCATCTAGAACCCATATACTTTTAACTATAAGAAATATAGCGAAAGTTACTCTAATATCTTGCAGAAACATTCATATTCATTCCAAAATATTCATTGCCGAATATATAATAAAAAATATCTAACTATAAAAGTTCATGAATCATAATCAAGTCATTACAATGATATTCTCCAATATAAGCTTCCGAGTCTTTAATAATTCTTAAGACAAGCTCTAATCACTCCAACTCGTCAGGCACAAGCTCTAAAGTTTCATTTGTAGAGGAAAACAAAAAACAGTGAGTCGGAGCTCAACAAGGTACATGCCAATTACCATAAAACATTTGTGCCATCAGGCGGATGCATAAATATTAATAAACAGTAGCGGATCAAAAAACTGAAGTAATCAATGTAGGAAAAATTAGAACAGAATCATATGCAATACTATAATCAATACTTAACCGAATGAAGGTCGAACAGAATGTCAGAATATAAAACAGAGTCGGTTTCGTTATAAAAATCTTCTTTTATTCTTCTACTTGCGGTGGGGGTATTAATCGAGGATAGATTGGGTTCAGTCAACACAATTCAAGGCCGATAACTAAACAGAAGTATCCCGTCTCGTGGGATTGGTGTGCCACCCGAAGGTAGGTCAGAAACTATGCTTTCCTCCTGACCGTAACGCCCTGAGGATAAGGCGGACTATAAATAACTCAATGGATAGAGTTTGCTTTTCTCCTGACCGTAACGCCCCGAGGATAGGGCGGACCACAAATAACTCCATGGATAGAGTTATCATCGATTACTATCGTAACGTTCTAAGGGATGTTGGAGAACCTTATCTCCTAAATCTAAAATCTGAACTGATGGTGTTATCATAAAGTTGGTTTACATTTTCTTTATTCTTATTCCAGATGGCCATGTCACAAGCCGGTTTCAAATTCATCATGCAAATGTCGATTTTCATTTTTACATGCAAAAGTAGAGTTCAATGTACGCATGCTAGTTTCATGTTCTATGCAAGGGGCCGGTTTCAAATGCAAGAGGGCCGGTTTTGATTTCCATGCAAAGAGGCCGATTTTGATTTCCACGCAAAGGGGCCGATTTCATTTTTATCATGTAAGGGGGCTGATTTCATTTTTATCATGCAAGGGGGCCAATTTCGATTTCCACATGCCAAGGGCCGAATTCGATTTTATCATGCTAAGGGGCCGATTTCAATTTCTACATGCAAAGCCAAGTTCGATTTATGCAGGGACGGTTTCATGCTTCACCTAAAGGCCGAGTTTAATTTTTCATGTAGAACCGAGTTAAATTTTCATGCAAAAGTCGGTTTCATGTTTTCTCCTAAACGCCGAGTTCATGTAGAAAGCCAATGTTCAATTTACAGGCAGCCGATTTCAATGTAATGCCGATTTCAAATTTTTCATGCAGCCGAGTTCATAATGCAGAAAAGGCTGAGTTCATTTTCATGCAGGAAGCCGAGTTCAATGCAGCCGATTTCAATGTAATGCTGATTTCAAATTTTTCATGCAGAAGGGCCGAGTTCATTTTCATGCAGCCGATTTCAATGTAATGCCGATTTCAAAATTTTCATGCAGAAAGGGCCAAGTTTGTTCACAAGCAGATGCCGGTTTCAATCATGGATCACCTAAAATGCCGAGTTCCATTTTTCATGGAAGAAACCGAGTTCATTTGTGAGCAAAATGCCGATTTCAATCATGCTGACCTAAAAGCCGATTTCAAATTTTCATGGAAAAAGGGCCGAGTTTGTTCACAAGCAGATGCCGGGTTCAATCATGCATCACCTAAAATGCCGAGTTCCATTTTTTATGCAAGAAGCCGAGTTCATTTATAAACAAATGCCGTTTTCGATTTTAAACATGCAAAGCCCAGTTAAACAGAAATAAAATAAATACAGATGAGAAACTAGTATACCACTTAAGCAGTAAATCGACAAGTAACTTAAATCGGAGAGAGATATTGTAGTCTTTCTTAAAACTGGTCGTTGAAACACGGAAGAATACTTAAGGATCTGGATTTTAAAAAGGTGAAGTTTACTTAAAATATTCTGAAGGTAAAAACAAAGTGTTCACTTGCAGTAAAGTATAAATTTTAAAATAGAGTACACTTGCCTGAGAGTTGATTGCCTAATATTACCGTCATGAAGCTTTTCCCTTCACTCTCTTCCTTCTGCTTGCCTTTACATCAACCAGCGCCGGGTTTATATAGAGGAAGGGTTGGGTGGAGTAAGTGGGGTAAGTTACTTATTTCGGTACTTCTTTTCAGGGGTAGGTGGGAGTAACTAAGTTAGTTTACTTGCTCCATTTGGTCGCCGCCTAATTGGATTCTAACTGAACAATAAAGTTTTCTTTTGTCTTTAGTTGCCATTAGTTTATTTCGGGCCAACTGCTCCTTATTAATCCATTTTCTTGCTAGCGGCTCACTCCTTGCCGGTCAACCTTTTTGGGTTTCATCTTTGCAGGGCCGGTTGTGATTCTTAAGGAAGGGAGGGCCATACTTGACTCTCTTCACACAAAAAGGCCGGTTGTGATTTTCATCACATCAGAGAAGGCCGAACTTGATTTTACCTAAGGAAAGGCCGAAGTTGTGTCTCAAGGGAAGGCCGGAGTTATTGTGTTTTCATGCTTTAAGGGCCAGACTTGATTTTCTTCTTACACAAGCTGGACATCATTTACAAGGGAGGAGGCCAATTTGGATTTCCATGTTCACAAAGCCGGTTTGGACTCATCTTTACAATGGCCGGTTAACATTTTAAATTCTAATTTGAGCATTAAATTTTGGATCTCACAATTCTCCCCTACTTAAAAGAAATTTCATCCTCGAAATTAGCGAAATACCTCATTTCCTTTCGCGCTGAACCTCAACACTAAGCATCTTCTTTGGATATTAACTTAAACCTTTTTATATGCACAGGTTCATCGCTCTTCCGTTGTGCGCTCTGATTGATCAGTTAACTTTAATTTAATCAATTTCACCTTACCGCCACTATCACAACCTAAAATTTCGATTCTTTTTCCATACTCAACTAAAATCTCAACATAAAATTCAAGGTACATTTAGACCTAAAAACCAGGATACTTTACATTTTTCTCATTTTCACGTCATATTTTATTTTGAACATCCGAGCCATGTGATAACCTTAACTTAGATTGATTCTAAAATATCCATACCACATAAATATTTCTCACAAATTCTCAATTCTTAACAGAATAAGAAGTCTAGTTATAACAGTCTCTACTCAGTCTTAGACCATTGCTCAAGACCTCAAAACCCTAACACTTAACAGCCTCAAAATCTCAAGGTCCATATACCAAGGGAAACAACTTTTCTTAAACTCTCAACCCGTGGCAAGATCAAAAACTGCAATTTATACGGTCACTATTGGTTCAATGTGGCTTCAGAATCCATTGTTCAATTAATTACCTCTACACTGAACAATTTTAAGACCTCGTTGGTATATGAATCAACTGATTCAACTAAAACACATCATTTGAAATTATCATGGGTGAATCATTTGATCATCATTTAAGTGGAGACATTCTATTACTGATTTCAATTAATGAAAAAGTAATTCTGATAAGGGATTCCTCTCTAAGAATATTAATCCACAAGCGACACAGAAAAATAAAATCCTAGAATTTCCTCAATATTTATCAAAGTTTATTTTCACGATTCTTAAAATTATCCTACCGGGATTATCTTCAAAGTAATTCTTCATACTTTCGGATGAGGACTTCTGATATCAACTATTGATCTTAGTATTCACCTCCGTCGAATACATCAAGATTCATCTGTCACTTTTTAACTTTTTATAGGACTTTAATCTCTTCCAAGGGATCATTCCTAAGTCCTCAAGGATCTTATCACAAAGTTTTAATTACAGGTGGAGCAGTTCCATCCCACGGATGCCTCTTCCGCTTGCTTGTGGGTGATCGTCTATTAGTATGGACTAACAAAACCCCAATCTTTCTTATAAACTCATCACCTATGCTAACTTATCTGATCATCGACAAGTCTTACTATCATATGGTTCTATGACTCCATTAATAGTGTCAAGTCGATACTCTTTTAATTCTACACAAATCCTTAGAGACTAATGTCAAATTCAACTTCCTAAAAACTGCTCATTAAAACAAATTAGCTTGGTCATTCATACATTCCTTAAAACCTTCATAGCCAGATTCTTGAACGGTCATCTATTAACTTCAAAAAGGGCAATCCTAATTCTAATTAGGTTGAACGCCTTTAACTCATTTAACCTTACCTTTTACTCAGAATTTCATAACCTCATGACAGAGTACTGCATCTTTTACCAACATCCTTGAATATTATTTCAACTCCAAAGGTTCTCAATTTCTCAAAAATCATCCATAAACTATCGGCTCTACTTATTTACTATGTCGACCAAATGAATCAAGTATTCTCATCTATGCTACAGTTTCTAAACCTCACAAAATCCACAAAGCATACATATATCTATACAATCAGGAAACAAATCAAAATTTCGTGATTAAGAGAATACCTTCGTCTACCTTTGGGGTGTCTCTAGGCCTCGCACTGTCGCCACAATACTCTAACCACAACAACCGACTTCTTTTCTTTCGACCTTTTGGTAATGGGCAATCTTTTATTAGGTGACCCAACTTTTCACAATTATAGCACGCTCCCATTATTTTATAACAAGGTTTTCCCATGTGCTTCTTCCTACAATATGCGCATTTAACAGTAGATGTTGGCAAACTGGTCATCGATAAAACTTTGACAGTGCTCTTCCCCGCATCCACCATTCTTGTCTTCTTGAATGACTTAGGTGGTTCTACATTTGATTTCCTACCAGGACTCGCCCAACTAGCAGCCCTTTTTGTAAGAAATTGTTTTTGTATCTCTAACTCTTTCTCGAGTACCCAGGGCCTATCTAGGATCTCAGTATAAGTCTAAAACTCTTGGATCACTAACTGATTTCTAATCTCATTATTTAACCATTGTAGAAATTTCTTGGTCATCCTCAATAAATCTTTACTAATGAGAGGTACATGATGAGACAATTCGATGAACCTCGCACTATACTTTGCTACGGTGCGACTCCCTTGGCTAAGTTCCATAAGGGCTCTTTCCCTCCAATCCTGAAAGGTTATCAGGGATGTATTCTTCCCAGAAAGTCTCCTTAAATATCTCCCAAGAAATTTTCTCATCCCATTGCTCTTTTCTTTTTAGCCCACTAATCATCGGCCTCTTTTTCCAATTTATAAATTACAAAGGTAACTCTTTCGTTACCAGAACATTGGATAACTGTAAATATTTTCTTCAATCTCTTAATCCAATTTTCTACCTTCAGCGGTTCTGCTTCTCCTAAAAATTCAGGCACATTCACTACCTTAAACCTCTCGTACATAGATGGAATTGGTTATGGTGCAAGAAGCAGGGCCACATGACGCCGTTCCATCTTCTCTACAACATGCGTCACCCTTTCCAACAAAGTCACATACTCCACTTCTCGATCATGAGAGGCACTAGCACTACCCCAGTTATATCTTCTTCTTCTTTTATTAGCCATCCTAAAATCAAGACAGGTGCAACATTGAAATCCCAAAAAGTCAGTCAGAGAAAAGGAAAATATCCATCAGCTTCGTGAAATTCAAACTTAACCTAGGAGTCAATTTCTTAAGAATTCTAATCACCTTGGTTACCCAAACTTAATCATACAAAAATTTTGTAGAAAGATTCAAACCTATACTTCTGCTTTTCGATCGATCAATTTCTAAGGCATCTTATCCCTCTGATACCAATTGTGACGGACTGGATTTTTTTTTTATTCGTCATTCGCAACATAGGATCATAGATGCCATCTAAGACCCATATACTTTTAACCATAAGAAGCATAGCAAAAGTTACTCTAACATCTTACGGAAACATTCATATTCATTCCAAAATATTCATTTTCAAATACATAATAAAAAATATCTAGCTATAAAAGTTCATGAATCATAATCAAGTCATTATAATGATATTCTCCAAAATAAGCTTTCGAGTCTTTAATAATTCTTCAGACAAATTCTAATCATTCCAACTCGTCAAGCACAAGCTCTAAAGTTTCATCTGTAGGGAAAAATAAAAAACAGTAAATCAGAGCTCAACAAGGTACATGCCAATTACCAAAAAATATTTGTGTTGTCAGGCGGATGCATAAATATTAATAAACAGTAGCGGATTAGAAAACTAAAGTAATCAATGCAGGAAAAATTAGAACAGAATCATATGTAATACTATAATCAATACTTAGCCGGATAAAGGTCGAACAGAATGCTAGAGCACAAAACAGAGTCGGTTTCGTTATAAAAATCTTCTTTTATTCTTCTACTTGTGGAGGGGGTATTAATCGAGGATAGATTTTGTTCAGCTCACACAATCTAAGGCCGATAACTGAATAGAAGTATCCTGTCTCGTGAGATCGGTGTGCCACCCGAAGGTAGGCCAGAAACTATACTTTCGTCCTGACCGTAACGCCCCGAGGATAGGGCAGACCACAAATAACTCCATGGACAGAGTTTTCTTTCCTCCTGACCGTAACACCCCAAGGACAAGGCGAACTACAAATAACTCTATGGATAGAGTTATCCTCGATTGCTACCGTAAAGTTCTAAGGCATGTCGGAGAACATTATCTCCAAAATCTAAAGTCTGAACTGATGGTGTTATCATAAAGTCGGTTCACATTTTCTTTGTTCTTATTCCGGATGGCCATGTCACAAGCCGGTTTCAAATTCATCATGCAAATGCCGATTTCCATTTTTACATGCAAAAGCAGAGTTCAATGTATGCATGCCGATTTCATGTTCTATGCAAGGGGCCGGTTTCAAATGCAAGAGGGCCGGTTTCGATTTCCATGCAAAGGGGCCGGTTTTGATTTCCATGCAAAGGGGCCGATTTCATTTTTATCATGCAAGGGGGCCGATTTTGATTTCCACATGCCAAGGGCCGATTTCGATTTTATCATGCTAAAGGGCCGATTTCGATTTCTCTATGCAAAGCCGAGTTTGATTTATGCAGGGACGGTTTCATGCTTCACCTAAAGGCCGAGTTTAATTTTTCATGCAAAACCGAGTTCAATTTTCATGCAAAAATCGGTTTCATGTTTTCTCCTAAAAGCCGAGTTCATGCAGAAAGCCAGTGTTCAATTTACATGCAGCCGATTTCAATGTAATGCCGATTTTAAATTTTTCATGCAGCCGAGTTCATAATGCAGAAAGGTCGAGTTCATTTTCATGCACGAAACCGAGTTCAATGCAGTCGATTTTAATGTAAGGCCGATTTCAAATTTTTTATGTAGAAAGGGCCAAGTTTGTTCACAAGCAGATGCCGGTTTCAATCATGGATCACCTAAAATGCCGAGTTCAATTTTTCATGGAAGAAGTCGAGTTCATTTGTGAGCAAAATGCCGATTTCAATCATGCTTACCTAAAAGCTGATTTCGAATTTTCATGGAAAAAGGGCCGAGTTTGTTTACAAGCAGATGCCGGGTTCAATCATGCATCACCTAAAATGCCGAGTTCCATTTTTCATGCAAGAAGCCGAGTTCGTTTACAAACAAATGCCGTTTTTGATTTTAAACATGCAAAGCCCAATTAAACAAAAATAAAATAAATACAGATGAGAAACTAGTATACCACTTAAGCAGTAAATGGACAAGTAACTTAAATCGGAGAGAGACATTGCAGTCGTTCTTAAAACTGGTCGTTGGAAGATGGAAGAATACTTAAGGATCTGGATTTTAAAAAGGTGAAGTATACTTGAAATATTCTGAAGGTAAAAATAGAGTGTTCACTTGCAGTAAAGTATGAACTTTAAAATAGAGTACACTTGCCTGAGAGTTGATTGCCTAATAATACCGTCTTGAAACTTTCCCCTTCACTCTCTTCCTTCTGCTTGCCTTCGCATCAATCATCACCGGGTTTATATAGAGGAAGGGTTTGGTGGAGTAAGTGGGGTAAGTTACTTACTTCGGTACTTCTTTTCAAGGGTAGGTGAGAGTAACTAGGTTAGTTTACTTGTTCCATTTGGTCGCCGCCTAATTGGATTCTAACTGAACAATAAAGTTTGCTTTTGTCTTTAGTTGTCATTAGTTTATTTTAGGCCAACTGCTCCTTATTAATCCATTTGCTTGCCAGCGGCTCACTCTTTACCGATTAACTTTTTTGGGTTTCATCTTTGCAAGGTCTGTTGTGATTCTTAAGGAAGGGAAGGCCATACTTGACTCTCTTCACACAACAAGGCCGGTTGTGATTTTCATCACACAAAAGAAGGCCGAACTTGATTTTACCTAAAGAAAGGCCAAAGTTGTTGTGTTTCAAGGGAAGGCTGGAGTTGTTGTGTTTTCATGTTTTAAGGGCCGGACCTGATTTTCTTCTTTCACAAGCCGGACTTCATTTACAAGGGAGGAGGCCAGTTTGGATTTCCATGTTCACAAGGCCGGTTTGGATTCATCTTCACAATGGCCGGTTAACATTTTGAATTCCCATTTGAGCATTAAATTTTGGATCTCACAGAATTCGAAGAGAGAGTGAAGGAGGGTTATGGTTTTGGGCGGTGGAGGAGAAAGAAGAGAGGGAGAAGAGGGAGGAAGGCGGCCGTTCGACGACGGCCGGCGACGGCGATGAGCGGTGAGGGCGGCACTGTGCCGGTGGTTGGAAAGTTTAGCCAGTGGTGGTGATTCGCGAAAAAAGGTCAAGAAGGCTAGTGGTGGTTGTCGATGACGGCGTCGTGTAGTGGTGCGATGGTAGTTGGCGACGGCCAATGGTGAGTTGCCTGTAATCGGCGAAAATTGTTATCGAGTAGTGGAGTGACAAAAGTTGCGAGAGAGAGAGAGAGAGCGCGACGGCAATGCTATGCGAGGAGAGCTACGGTGGCAGCGCGGCGACTCCAGCGCCTGCAAGGTGACTCTTGGGAGGGTTGGCGACGGCAGTGGCAACACATCGGTGACCAGCGATGGCCGTGGTGGCAGCGGCTTGAGGCAAAAACCGCGCAGAGAGGAGAGGGTGCGGCTAAGGTGCGGGCAGCGTGCACGGAGGAGAGAGAAAGGGTGTCGTTCGGGTATTTCAGGACCTCATTTCTTCAGATCTGCAAAGTGTGAGATCCAGGCAAGTATCTAAAAACTCCCTCTTTGGCCTGATTGAATTTCTAATTTATTTTAGATGCATTTGAAATTTTTACTAACATGTATGTATTTTGTATACCTGTTTTATTTATCCTGGACATGCATGTGTAGTTCATTAGATTATTTTGGGGGCTTTGAATATGGGTTTTATAATTTTAGAAATTTATTATTTTCTGAAAGTCGTGGGTGGAAAAATATAGTAAGCACCATTATCTATGAGTATATAGTACATGGATTTTTGTATAAGGTTACCAGGATTATGTGTAATTCTTTCTCAAACTAGTCTTTAAATAATCGGAATCCAGATTTGGTGTATAATTTATATTTTTGTATTGATTGGTATTGGACTTCGAGTTGAATATGGATTTTTGGACTTGGATTTGAATTTCACCGATTTTGCCCATGGGTGGACCTTGGTATGTCTCGTACAAATAATTTTGACTATATGTTTTGATCCAGACTATTGGAATGTTTGACGCGGTGCTGCTTCGACTTTTATACATGCTATTAGATTATCCGTCTATCGGATTCTGCCCCAAATCACAAGCTGATCGGGCCTTGAATTTGGACTCGAACTTAGATTTGAGCTCAGATCGATATTGCTTTGGAATTGGTCGGGATCATCTTTATTTTGGTTATATATATTCATATATATATATGTCCCGACGAGAACTGTTTTTAAAATTTAGACATTTGATTGGATTTGAATATTTGATTTGAGTACGAGACTATCATTGGATTTTGAAATTTAGATTTTAGATTTCGGTTGAATTTGTTTTATCGGCGATTTCGATTTATTTTGTAATTTGACCGGATTTTCATCCATTTACATTTCTTCTGATTTATTAGATTCCTTTTGATTAAATATGATACTTATTGGGTATTAGGCCTATTTTTCTGTTTTGTCCCTTCAGAGTAGAAGGTTTGTATGCATTGCAGGAGTTAGGACGTAATTTGTCAGCCATTCGTCTGATTCGGTGAGTTTTGGTTCTATTATGGTTTAATTTGACAACTGATACGATTATATTATGGAATTGGTCAGGTATAGGCCTATGAATATATTTCGAAAATAATTTGGATATTATGCTATGTATGATCATAAATTTTGGTTTAATTATTATCTCCCTTACGATGATTATAGAGTAGGTCGTATTGATTTGGTCCGGACGGTTGTCCGATGAGGTCCTATGTGGATTTAATTTCGTTAAGTTGTATATTTTGGTTTGTCACATCCAGATTTTTGGGAGTTATTATTATTTGTTTAATATTATTTGGGATTTTAAATTGTAATAAATTATTTTAATCGACTTGCTTAGTTCGGGTTCGTGATAAAAACACTTCGACATTTAAGTCAATGAGTTCCCATAATAAATCGAAAGGGACGCACACTTAGAGGTGCACGAAAATATGTTGACTCTGCAGTCGGAGTGTATGGATACAAGAGTATGGGACTCGATGAGCATTTTGTGTGGGGCCTGGCTACTTGGATGCACCACAACGGGTGACTCACTTTGTTAGCCTTAGAGATGCTGTAGAAGATTGGCGCTGGACGTAAGTTTGAGAGCAGGAACTCGATGAGTGTTCGTCTCAATGCGCAGACTCAGATTAGCAATTTGAGATCGAATCTCATTCCTGTAGAATGAGAGGAAATTTATAGACTTCATGGCGTGGAGCTTTGGGTGTGAGAATTTTCTTGAGGCAGAGTGAGGAATTGGGGAAAATTGAGCATCGTTGGGTTTCTGGTAGTTGACGCTGGGAGTAAGGGATTCGGAATTGGTATATATATATATATGTGGATGTATATGTGAACATTTATGTTTGTATTTATACATATATTTATACTTGTGGATTGTGGGATGCTGCGTGTTACTATGAGTATAAGGGTGCAGTGTGCTACTAGATGTGTGTATAGTGCTCTATGTGTGCGTGCGTCGTGTGTGGGAATAAGCATGAGCAGTGTGGGCTGTTGTGTGTTGTGAGTATGCGTGCTGTGTGTGTGTGTAGACTGCAGCATGTGTGCTGCTTGTGGACAGGGTGTGCAGCTGTGGGTAGTATTGTGCGTGGGCTTGGTGGCAGTGGGCGTGCTACTGGGCTGTGTGGCCGTGGCCAGCGCTAAGTGTGCGTTGTGTGCGTGCGTGAGGGAAGCAGCGTGAGCTACTGTGTGTGTGGGTGCACAGTGAATAGAGTGTTGGAGGTGTATACGTATACGTGTGCAAATAAATGAATAAATAAACATATATATGTAAATAAATACAT
>JAODPA010116552.1:0-18730 GCA_025585075.1 Nepenthes mirabilis
AAAAAAAACGGCTCAAATCCTCGACGGTCCATTTTTACCCACACGGTCAATGACTTCGTTGATCAGATGAAAAGCAGGTGGGCCGATAGAGGTCGAAAAGTAGGACGGCCCATTGAGGCTTAGAATGGTATACGCTTCCATTGATTAGTAAACAGACAGTAGACCGGTTGAGGCGTAAGATGCACGCGGCCCAAGCCTAGTTTTGTCCACATGTCCGTCCTCAAACGACAAGAGTCATTTACCCTAATTTCTTACATCTCCAAAGAAGGCAAACTTAATTATAACGGTCATCTCCAAAATCAATATGCATCCTGGGAGAAAGGCACTAAGATCTGTGCACTATTTGCTAAAAAACCTAATGGTTACAAAACACAGAAAGAATGAGATCATCTTTTTTGACCATTACAATCAGGGACGACGATCATGCCTATGCCAGAAAAATAACGATTCCCAATAGACCGCAGGTATCAAGCCCTTCTGCGTAAGGAAGGCAGCCCAGAGTCATGACTATAAAAGGCCATGGCAACTCCCTTCTAAGACATACTCTTAAACGCCCACAAAAGTCCTCAAGCAAGCTCAAGCTCTCAAAAGCTCTCTAACTCTCTCGAGCCTCCTAGCGCTCTCTTTCTCTACTACTAATTCCCCGCGAACTCACTACTTAGAGAAATAGCTCCTCACAAGCAGCTACGAAGCCACTTTCCCTACGAGTGCACCCCCACATACAAACGTTCCATGCATTCATTTATGCACCCCTAGTATCTTTCCATTTTCTGAGAAAGATTTCTAACTTGAGTGTCAGAATATTTTCGGTGGGACCAAATCCTGCCATCACTTAATTTCTCGTTTGAGGTTGTGATGTGTAGAACCCAAAACTCAGCGAATAGATATCGGATTCGGACAGACTACTTGACCTGAATTTGTTCAAATTTTGATCCATAACGCATAATTGGCGCTGCCTGTGGGAAGCTAACAAAAAGCTAACACTTTTATCTCCACAAACACTTTCATCTACAAAGCCAGTATCATCAGACAAAATGGTGAACATCAGAGCTCAATCGAGCATTTCTGTTGGAGATGTTGCCTCTTCTGATTAGGATTACTCTGCTGGTAACCTAATCAGAGGGGTACCCGTGCCATTCCTCCAGAACCTGGCAGAGTAGATGAGTAATATAAATAAAATATTTCAAATACTCTACACCCGTCAGGACAAGAAGAAGTAGGGGGCTCCGCCCTCCTCAGCTCCTATTCTGGCCTCTAGGCGGGGATGCAAGAGGAAGAAGAAGCCGGCTAAAAAGGCTAAGAGGCTGAATAACTCTCGTGCTCCGGAGGCCTCCAACACCCAAAGCTAACTAAGGCTTGAAAGATGCTTAGACCATAGGACTCCAGACCCTAAAAGGAGGAGCCTCCGATGTTCTCGAGCAGAGCCATGGCCTCAGACTCAGGAAGGAGCCTCTAGGAAAGACCAATCTACCAGCGGTAGTAGCCAGCTGGCTACGCGCTGCACTACTAAAAGAACAGAGTTAAGGTATCTCCAAGAGATCTGAGAACGCCTCCCGAGTAGAGGCAAAAGTCAAGAAAATTTGGAACTACGTGTTCAAAAATGACGACTAACATGCCATCAATCTAGAGAAGTTTCCTTTCACCGGTGAGATCCTAAACCGTCCATTGCCGGCCAAGTTCAAGATACCAGCACTGGATTCTTATAATAGGAGCACTGATCCCATGGATCACTTGGATCACTTCCACACTCATTTTAGTCTCTAGGGCCTAAAAGATTCGACAATGAGCCGGTACTTCCTTCCCACCTTTAAGGGAGACGCCCAGATCTAGTTCCATCGACTCCCGTCAAACTCAATCTGAAGTTTTCGTGGGCTCACTGATCTCTTCCTAAATCAATAAGCTTCCACCCGCAGGGAAGATAAGTAGCCGAGGCATCTCTCCCACATCAAGTAAAGGTAGGGAGAAAACCCGAGGAAGTTTCTAGAGCGCTTTGCAATAGAGGCCAGAAGCATTCCCAGGCTCACAAGAGACTTCTTTAAGCACCTGACCCACAAGAACCCGTAGACCTTCTCCGTCGAGAGGACCGACCAGCCATGCTCTTTCCCAGTCGAGAGAAAGAGGAAGAACGGTGGTGGTGATAATTTTCACCGAAAGCAGCACAAGACCGGAGTAGTGTACCGTAAGAAGTACAGGCCGATTAACCTAACTCCTCTCAATGACACATGGGCCAACGTCCTCATACAAATCCGTGGTAAAAAGTTTTTCAGATGGCCAAAACCACTAAAGAATGCCGAGGGAGGAAATCCAACTAAGTACAGCGATTTTCATCGATCTTCAGAACACACCATGGAGGATTGCAAGATATTTCAGTGAGAAATTGAGGAGCTCATCCAGAAGGACCATCTCACCAAGTTCATCAGAAACCCTGAGTAGAATTCTGGCACCTCAGGCGGGAAAAGATTAGATCTGACCCATCCATGGAATTGGGTCGTGGTTGGCGTGGTCAACATGATCACGACCTGACCGGCTAAGACCTAGGTAGATCACAAGGAGCGGCAAGCCGGGCGGAAGAAGTAGAGAATGGAAGAGAATGTTATTAACTTTAGTGATAGTGGCATAAATCATGTAATTTCCTCACACGCTGATCCCTTTATTGTATCTACACTCGTTTTAGACAGTACTGTGGATTACCAATTAAAAAGAGTTTTCATTGATAATGAAAGTTCAAAGGATTTGTTTTATCTCGATACTTTCTTTAAACTAAGACTTAAAAATAATCAGTTGAAACCTACCAATGGGCCGCTGTACGTCCTAAACAACGAGCCCGTAGCTATCCAAAGAACGATACAGTTACAGGTCACCCTGAGTATGTACCGTAGAATGACGAGTCATACGCTCATCTTCTTGGTCGTTGACCAACCCTTCGTGTACAATGCTATCTTAGGTCAGCCGTGCCTAGCAGTGTTCAAAGTCGTCACCTCAATATCACATTTAAAAATAAAGTTTTCAATAGCATGCGGTATCAGTGAAGTGTTGGGTGATCAAGTCATTGGGCGGACATATTACATGTTCTAGATTACTCCAAGCAGTAGCGGACGGCCTACAGGAGAATTAGACCATCGAGACGAAGTAACCTTATAGCAGGCATAGCCTGACGAGGCAATCAACCTAATTCCACTAAATCCAGAGGACCTGAAGAGGTGTATACAAGTTGGGGGCTCATTCGTCGGACGTTGCATGACGAACTGATAGCGTTCTTAAGACAGAACGTTGATAACTTCGCATGGGCACCCGCTGACATGCTTAAGATTCCGGTCGGAATAATGATCCATAAGTTGGGTTTCGATTCCAACCGTAAGTCCATCGAGTAGAAGTAGAGGAATCATTCCATGAAGAAGTTTGTCACCATCCGGAAAGAGGTAAAGAAGTTTCTGAACGTCGGCTTCATTAGAGGAGTCCAATATCCTGATTGGCTCTCTAACGTCGTCCTGGTGAAGAAAAGAAATGGAAAAGGATGTGTATCGATTTCACCGACGTCAACAAAGCCTACCCAAAAGACAGCTTTCCTTTATCCATGATCGATTTGTTGGTGGACTTGATATCTAGACACGAGCTGTTGAGCTTCATGGATGTATACTCGAGTTATAATCAGATCTGGATGAGCCAATCAGATAAAGAGTATACCTCGTTCATGACCAACCAAGGCACCTACTACTATATGGTCATATATTTCGGTCTAAAGAACGCATGTGCCACCTATCAAAGGCTCATGAACAAGATGTTCAAGAAGCAGATTTGCCGCAATATAGATATGTACATCAATGACATGCTCGTCAAGAGCAAGATCACTAGTGACCATATTCACGATATGATTGAGTCATTCGAGATTTTTTACGAACACCAAATGAAGCTAAATCCTTTAAAGTATGTCTTCGAAGTGTCTTCGAGAAAGTTTCTGGGTTTCATCATCTCTCAGTGAGGGATCAAAGTAAACCCAAAGAAGATCAATGCCCTTACGGACATGTCTCTGCCACGAAGCGTCAAGGACGTCCAGAAGCTAACCAGACGATTGGCAGCACTGTCCTACTTCTTGAGAAAGTCAGGGGACAAGTATCAGCCTTTCCTCAAGACTCTAAGGGGGATAAAAGCAAATGATTTTTAGTAGACTGTAGAGTGCCAAGTAGCCTTCGATGAGTTAAAATAGTACTTGACCAGTCCATCGTTGCTAACGTCACCCAAGAATTAAGAAGAGCTATACCTCTACGTGGTAGTATCAGAGGTAGCTCTTAGCTCAATTCTTCTACGCAAGGAATCCGACATTCAATGGTCGGTCTATTATGTGAGCAAAATATTAATCGGCCTAGAGTCATGCTACCCATGCACTGAGAAGTTGGCTTTGATACTTGTCTTCTCAGCCCGGAAGCTAAGACCATATTTCTAGACTCACCGCGTGGTTATCTTGACCAACCAGCCACTGAAGGCAATCCTCCAGAAACCCAACGTTTTTGAACGATTAGTTAAGTCGGCAATTGAGTTGAGAGAGTTTCATATAGAATTTCGACCCAACCCAGCCATTAAGGCGTAGCCCTTGGTGGACTTTATCATCGAGACCACGATCCAAATCATCGATGAGCACTCTACTGAGGATGTGGGTCACCACCCAAAAGAGCCAAAATAGGCTCTCAACGTAGACTATTCGTTTGCAAAATTAGGCGGATGTTAGAGTAGTTCTAAGGACCCCAAACGGATTTGAGGTGAAGTACTTCCTTAAACTCGATTTTTTGGCCACCAACAACGTTGTCAAATATGAAACCCTGTTAGCCGGATTACGACTAGCCAAAGAATGCTTAGTTAGACTGTTAACCGTCTATAATGACTCAGAGCTAGTCATTAACCAGGTCAACGGGAGTTTCGAAACGTGTAACCTTCTCTTGACCAAATATCTGACCAAGGCGAAGATGCCATTCGGAGATTTGATAAATTGAACTTAATCCACATTTCTAAAATTGAGAACTAGAAGGCTGATCAACTTGCCAGAGCAGCGGCGGCCGACGATCCTGAGCAGCACTCGAGAGACATGAGGGAAGTCTTGAGTACTCCCAGCATAGAGGAGTAGGAAACGATGCAAGTCACTGATGCCGAAAACTGGATGACACCTTACTGGAGATATCTGGCAGACGAAGCACTATCAGTGAACGCGGACAAAGCCAAGCAAATCAAAAAGACGGCCGGCTATTACACCATAGTTGACAGACGTCTCTATCGCCATGGCTACTCGACTCCGTACCTCTGATATCTTACTCGCGAGGAAGTCGACTATACTTTGAGTGAAATTCACCTTGGGATATGTAGATCATACATTAGCAACAAGAAGTTGGCATTCAAAATCATGTGCCAGGAATACTATTGGCCTACAATGAAGAAGGACGAGCTTGAAATTTGTGAATAAGTGTAAGAATTGTCAGCTCCACGGCAATCTTCATCACTAGTCGTCCGTGGAGCTAAAATCCCTCCAAGCTCCTTAGCCTTTCGCGCAATGGGGGCTCGATATTCTCAACCCGTTTCCCATCACAACCGAAAAAAAAGAAGTTCATCATCGTCGGTATTGACTACTTCACCAAATAGATTAAAACCGCCCCGCTGGCCAAGATCACTGAGCACAATGCTTTAGAATTCGTCTACCAAAGCATAGTGAGTAGATTTTGCATTCCTGAGGTCATCGTGACCGACAATAAAACTCAATTATCAAGGAAGCACTTCACCAAGTATTGCACCAATCTTAGCATTAGATTGATCCATATTTCGGTAGCATACCCCCAGGCAAATAGACAGGTAGAGGTCACCAACCGTACATTACTCCACGGTGTGAAGACCAAGTTGGAGGACACAGGTGACTCCTGGGTTGATGAGTTGCGCTCTGTCCTATGATCATACAGAATGACTCCAAAGGAACCAACTCATGAGATACCTTTCAGTCTTTACTACGGAATTGAAGTGAGAATTTCGATTAAGATCGAACTTCGAAGTCTTAGAGTCGAAGCCTTCAACCCACTTGGAAACTTCCAAAAGCTTAGGGAACATCTAGACTTATTGGAGGAAGCCCGCAACGCAGCAGGGATGCAGATAGCAGCCTACCAGTAACGAGTCACCCGCTATTGCAACAAAAAAGTGAAAGTGCGGCAATTTCAAGTTGGAGACTTGATCTTACGAAATATAGAGGCTATAGGCAAGACCACCAATTGAAACAAGCTTTCTCCAAATTGGGAATACTCGTCTCTAGTTTCTGTTGTCCTGTGAAATGGAGTATACAAACTTCGAACCTAAAAGGGCAAGTTGGTCCCACGGACGTGGAACGCGGTCTACCTAAAGCGTTACTTCAAATAAAAACCTAGGTAGGTCATCTGTGTGATATGTGCATACTTGTAACATATATTGTCATCAATAAAAGAAAGTTCTTTTCCACTTGCATTGTGCTATGTATCTTTTTTCTTTCTTTTTCTTTTCCATGTGAACGCTTGCTTGCAGGTTATACGAAATAAATAACCAAAATTGCTCCTAGGTTAGGCAAATTTTTACCCTTTCACAATTAAACCTTGATCATCCAGGCAACCTGTAAGCAGACGAATTAAATTTTGAACATCTAGTCAGCCCGTAAGCTGTCAAATTAAATCCTAATTATCCAGACGGTCCGTAAGCTATCGAATTAAACCCTGGTCATTCAGGCGGCTCATAACCAATCGAATTAAACTTTAGTCATCCAAGTGGCTCGTTTGCAGTCTAATCCCAAACCTTATGAGGTTTAAACGGCACATGTGACGGCCTCCTCCAATAGGAGTTAGTGCTGTCAGTCTACGACGGTCAATACCTTAGGAGCAAAGTGCTCCGTCCAAAGCTGGCCACCCAAGATTATACATGGGCAGCGCCACCTAAGCCTCAACTCACGCTCAAGTATAAAACCGGCTCGGTACGACATCAGGATCCACACTGATGTCTTCTTGAGAGTTTAAATCTATCTGAGAGCACAACAAACATCTCTAATATTGTGAGACGAATGGCCAACTTGCACAATGTGTACCAAGTAGGCCAGCTAATACAAAGAATAAGCAACGAAAGGGACATCAAATGAAAGCAAAGTCATAAAACGCAGTATGACAGTAAAACAACTATTTCATTAATGACAAAGTTGTATTTACAGCTATACCCAAAAATAAAAGAGCAAGGAGTACGAAGTCTCTAAGGAGCAAAGCCTCTAGGAGGGTGCTAGAGAGGCCTTTCATCGCCTTGTGCAAAGTCAACAAGTTCTCCACCCTGCTATGCACCACGGTTGGCAGCATCAACGACGCCGATTGGAAAATTAGGATCAACAACCCTAGCAATATGACAACTAATCAGGATGCCTTCCCAAAGCTTGGCCCACAGCACCTGGGTGATCTCCTGAGGGTGTAGATGGGCAGCGAGCTCATTCTCTAATCTAACAATCTTCACTCTGAGCTCTGCCGTAAGCCCTTTTGCTTGAGAAGCTCTCCTCTCTCCTCCATCCGGGAAGCTCTTTCCTGATGGCCAGTTGATTGCGCCTAAAGCTCCAACAGCTCCCCCTTGAGTACGGCTTTCTCTTCCTAGAGCTATTGAGCTTGGGTGTCCAACTTGTTCACCTCTGCCTCTATTTCGGCAATCTCCTCATCACGGTCACCGATAACGAGGTCTCTCTGATGCAATTCCTTGTACACTGCCGACAAAATATTATCCTCCTGCAAAGAGTCAAAGGAGAGCTTCAAAAGGTTATCATAAAGACTTTATGTTACCTTCTTGGCCGCCTCCATGACTTCCAAAAAGAACTTGCTGAAGAGGGGCCTAGAGTGGGCACCCCCTGAGGCTGCTCTGCCCTAATTGCACCGGCTGGCTCCAATGGTGTGATATCCAAAAGGTTGGGAGTAGAAACCTCTAGTGTAGGCCTAACAAAAAGGTCAACTGCCTGAGCATGAGATCCAGAAGTGGGCTCAACCGAAAAATCAACCGCCTCGACAAGAGCTCCAGCGACTGACTCTCCCAACTCAGTGGACGGCTCCGCAGCTAGCTCCACTTGACCATCAACTTCAAGCGGCGGCTTCGTTGGCATAACAGGCGCCGCCAAGTCACCCGACAGCAATAGTTGGATTATGGCATCTCCGATGATGACTCGAACAACAGCCCCGGGGTCCTCTATGGAAACCCCAACCCTGAAGCGCTCTCCAGTTCCAGCAAGTTGACCGGCCATCCTGCAATCCGGCTCTATGGAGGATGAGGTAGAAGGCACTATCGTCACGACCCTCTTTTGTTTTGGACTGCTAGGAGCATCGCAGTGGAAGGTGCGTCGGCCACATCAAGGGAAATAGTGCCAGCATTCCTATTACATTGTGAGACCTCCGGAGGTGGAGCTCTGATTTTCTGGACCAGAGAAGGAGGACCCCGGAGAGCTCTCTTAGCCTCTTGCCTCGAGACCAAGTGATCTCTCCTGATTTCAGAGAGATGATCCCTCATCAACTACAAAATAGGCTTCACCACCTTCACCTCCTCCTTCGACGGCATCTCAGTGAGAGCACTAGGAACCTTGCCCCAATCCCGAAACAAGGGCCACCTATCAGCAACGTGTACGAAGATGAAGCGATCATTCCTGTTCTTCAAGGAATCATAGATGGCATCGCTGATGTGTAGATCTCTGTGGGACAAAAAGATCCAGTCCCCACTCTCGAAGAATCAAATATAACCCTTACGGCCTCCACTGTCAGCATACATGTGTGATGACGGAGGAAGATGCACAACGAGAAAGGTACCACACGGCATTAGCGTGGAGCCATGCGACAAGAACCTGAAGGGCCTTGAAGATGTCGAGCAGCTCCTTTGGGACAGGAATACAAAGTCCACTCCTCAGATGAGTCTCACACACAGTGATACAGCATTCAGGAGGAAAGCAGGTCCTGTCTAGCTCATTGGGCATCATGAAAATAATCTCACGTGGGATGTTGAACTTCACGTACAGTTTTCTCACCTCACCGGCAGAAATCACAGAAGCGATCTCCATCATAGAAGGAGTTATGGAAACAAGAGTGAAAAGAGTAGTAGGGACTTAGAAATTTTCAGAAGAAAAGTATGAAAAATTTAAACGGATGGATTGGTTTTATAAAGGCACGCAGCCGTTGGAGTAAGGCAGCACCTCGAAAAGATACGCCCATTATGGCGGATACGTGTCGCTTCCGAAAAAGGCGTAGTCGAATCAGATCTTTTGCAGAATTAATTATCAGGATTGTAAATTCACTACATGTTGACACGTGGAAAACTTTTTGACTAAAATTCCGGCAACATGATGGTGTGTCGATTCAATTTTCCCAAGTTCTCTAGATTATTGCTAGAACGGTCAACGGATTTGGTTAACACTGATTTCTTGTCAAGTTCTCCGGATTCTTACCAGAACGGTCAATGAATCTGATCAACGCTACTCTTCCTGTCAAGTCCTTCGGATTCTTACTAGAATGGTCAATGAATCCTGTTAACACTCTCTCCAACAAGTTCTCCGGATTCAGACTAGAATGGTCAACGAATTCGGTCAACGCTCTCTCAAGCCAATTCTCCCAACTCCAGTTGCGACCGTCAACGAATCCGATTAACACTTCCAACGGCCTTGTTCTTTGGATCTCAACTTTACAGTCAGCCATCGCAGGCAACACGACCAACAGACTAAGAGCCATCGCTAACTTCCTCACCAAGCAGTCTCGTATAAGTTGCCCAGTCAGAAGCGTTCCATCGTGAACATGTTAGAGGTCAGAGTCCCATACCACCAATATGGGTGGCTAGTGATGGGATGCCAATAACAGGTTGGCCTGCAAAGAAGGAAACGACCTAAATCATCGATGGCCCATTTCTGCCGAGACGATCAACGCCTCCAGTGACCTGGTGAAGAGTAAGTGGGCCAACAAACCTAAAAGTAGGATGGCCCATTGAGGACTAAAATGGTCCACGCTTTTGTTGACCGGTAAATGGACAATAGATCTGCTGAGGCCTAGGACGCACGTCGCCCAAGCCTAGTTTGGTCTACATGTCCGTCCTCAAGCCACAACGGTCATCTACCCTAATTTTTTACACCTCCAAAAAAGGTAAATTTTAATATAACGGTTATCTCCAGAATTAATACGCGTCCTAAAAGGAAGACGTTAGGATCTGCGTATTATTTATTGGAAACCCTAACGGTTACAAAACGCAGAAGGAAAGAGATCATCCTATTTAACTGTTACAGTCAGGGACAACGATCAAGCCTGTGCCAAAAACACAACAATCTCCAATAGACCGCAGGCATCAAGTCTCTTTGCTTAAGGAAGGCAGCTCAGGGCTATAATTATAAGAGGCCATGACAACTCCCTTTCAAGACTCGCTCTTAAACGCTCACAAAAGCCCTCAAGCAAGCTTAAATTCTCAGAAGTTCTCTAACTCTCTCAAGCTTTCTAACGCTCTCTCGCTCTATTACTAATTCCTTGCGAACTCAATACTTAAAGAAATAACTTTTCATAAGCAACTACGAAACCACTCTCACTATGAGTGCACCCTCACATACAAACGCTCAATGCATTCATTTCTACATCCCTAGTATCTTTCTATTCTTCAAGAAAGATTTTTAATTTAAGTGTCCGAGTTTTAAATGGGATCAAATATCGCCATCACCTGACCTTTCATTTGAAATTGTAGTGTACAGGACCTAAAACTCAGCGAATGAAAACTGAATCCCGATGAACTACTTGACTCGAATCTATTCAAATTTAGATTTATGACACATCAAAAATAATAATCCTAATAATATCAATCATACTATATGATTTATTTAAAACTTTTTAATTAGAAATGGTACACATTATATCCATAATAGAGCTTTATAGAGACAATTCTTTTGGTTGTTTTGTCTTTTAATAGTTTGCGAATATGTGCGTAGCTTAATTTTTAATTTTCTTTAATTTTTGTAGTGTTGTCTTCTTCTAATGAATTAGAGAATAACTATATATCATTTTAAAAAGGCAAAATTATATCTTTATTCAAATAAATATACCCGTTTAATACATGTCTATTGCCTGAAGAGTGGGTTGGGCTCCGGGTGCGCACTTCCCAGTGGGCCAACAATGGATTCCGAAGTCTGATTTCCGACATTCGGCGAAAATTCTATTTATTTATTTATTTATGTTCATCTGCAGCTGCTTCCTCGTTCTCTCTCCGATCACCATTGAAAATGGACGTCTGATTAGAAGGGAAAATGTTTCTTCTTCCTCGAAGTTGAAGTGATTGCCAAATGAAGCTAAAAAATTTACTATCGATCCCAGTACTTGCGGTGTTTATAGTGATGGGTTTTGTATATTATAACACAGTTTTTGTTTTCCTAGAAGATTGGGTAGGATTACACAGCTCTGTGGGCTCGTTAAACGCTTTGATCTTCAGCTTATTGGCCTTCTTTTCTCTGTACTCGTTCTTGTTTTGTGTTCTTACTGATCCTGGCTGTGTCCCGTCCAATTATGTCCCCGATGAAGAAGGACAATGCTCTCCTGAAGAGATCCACAAAAACGTAAGTCATCACTTATTATTGGTTTTTTGATTTGTTTGTGAATCCTTTGGAGCTTGTGGTTGACGAGATTCAATTGATGTGGTTCCAATTGATTTTGCTTGGTGTTATACATGGTATAATGCCTTTCTTTGGTACCACGTTTTATGTGCTGGGAACAATAGAGTTTTGTGTTAGTTTTTTGTCAGGTGAGTCAAGTAATGGATTTTTTTGGGGCATTGATGTAATGACTTTTGGAAACAGCTATATATTAAATTTTTTGTGAAAACCCAGCGACCTAAAAAGCCCAGCTGAGGCTTTCTATAAATGCTGTTGTTTTTTTAATAAATCTCAATTGAAATGGCTTTCAAAAACATCCCCAAAGCTCCTTTCACATGAATTTTAAAATTCATAATTGTGGATTAAATTGTGGCTTTTTCAAAAAAGTTTTTTTTTTTAAAAAAAAAAAAAAACCCCTAACCGGTGTCCAATAAGTAATTATTGCAAGATGAAATGATTTTCCGTGTGAAATGGTCAAGTTTTGAAGTTAGAAGAGATGAGAACAGTGTTAGTGAGAATGAAAAAAAATGTTCTACAATTTGTAGAATGAAGACAGAATACGTAGAACGCAAGTTTTAGACAAGCGGTGTAGTGGATGGGAGGAGGAAAGGATAAAGATGGGGACCTTACTAAAGAGAGACAATTTCTAATGTCTCAGGCAATTGCTAATGAAAGATGTGATGATGAGAGTGCCAATGAATCACTGATTGTATGAAATGGAGATGTGCTCCAGGCATCGTGCGTGATCACAGAACATTTTTCAAGCTTAAAGGTAAATACTATGAAGTCACTACTAGGCTAGTCATATTATATGGAAAGAAGTGTTGAGCGATTATGCAAGCATACGTTCAGAAGGTGGTGGCAGAAATAAAGATATTCAGATGGATGTTTTGTCATACAATGATAGATAGGATGCTCAATCATATTGTATAGGAGAAAGTTGGACTGGAACCAATAGAATACAAATTGTGAGATGCATTGAGGTGGTTTGGTCATGTGAACCGAAGTTTTTTGTAGTTTGTAGTGAGCCTACAAGGAAAAATGACGGATGGGAGAATATTCATTATGAAAGGTTGGAGGAATACCAGAAAGAAAGTTTAAAGCATCAGACATGATTTCATATTTGGAGATAGCAGAAGAAACGACCCATAATGAATTTGAATAGCGGGGAAGTGTACTCTTAACTTGGTTTTGTTTCGTATAAATTAACCATCTTAAAATTTAGACATATGTTTAATCAAATTTCAAACACAGCTATGAAGATAGCGAAAGTGGCATTCTTTAGCAAAAACGGTTGATATGGCTTGCTTTGCTTGGTCTTCATGAAAGCCCTTCATATCGCGATCTCTTTTTTTGGTAAGTAGAAACTTTATCCATTAATGGAATGTTGTGATTTGTTGCTTGTTCACTATGGAACTGTTCCTTCCCAATAGATTTTGATTTTTGCAGCTTCTAAAAATCTCAGCTTGTCATCGTAATGCCTTTTCATTTCTTGCAACAGCAGCCACTTTTTCTTGTTTACCATGCTAATAATTTGTGAACAAGAAGATATCTTCTTCTTTTTCTTACTCTTCCGCCCCCATTGTCCATAATTTTGATGTGTTGTGATGGTGGAATATCAGAGTCCTGATCTACTTTTGGCTGACTCTACAGTTGAGACGCTGTGATAAGTGTTATGCATACAAGCCTCCTAGGTCTCATCATTGCCGAGTCTGCAAAAGCTGTATTTTAAAAATGGTTGGGGTACATTTTTCTCTTATGTTCTCCGGGAAACTATTCTTTTTTTTCCAATTGTTTCTCTGTTCTAATAATCTGGCTCTGGTGCAGGATCATCACTGTATTTGGGTAAATAACTGTGTGGGGTATAGGAACCATAAGGCATTCCTTCTCCTTGTCTTATATGGAGCTTTAGGTAGCACATATTCTACGGTATGCTTTCTATGATCTTCTCCTTGGCATCTTGCACACTTAACTTAGTTATCTCAACTTACTGAAGAAGTATGCATAGGTCATTTTTGTGAGCAGTACACTTCAGAAGGACTGGGCTAGCCAAAGTGGCTCCTTAAAAGGGTTCTATGTGAGTTGATATCCTTCCATCTGTTTTTCATTTATGATGTAAATTTTATTGGGTTGAGCATGCAAATTTGAGATAAAACTATAGTCGGGTTGTTGATTTTATGATGTCTTCCGGTCCTCGTACCAAACTCATGCTTAGTATATAATTTTGGGGGTGAGACAGTTGCATGTTTCTATTGAAGGTTTCTATTGAAGATGTTCAAGAAGGCAGTGAGATTGGAAAGCAAAAGATGAGAAAAAGTAATTCTTGTTAGAGATAGGGAGGATTAATGTTTTAATGTCCAGCAATATAGCTAAGTATGATAAATGTCATATTACTTTTGTTAGCTTGTGTGATTTGAAGAAGGGAAGTGCCCTGAACTCTCTCGATAGTATTACCTATGCTGCAGTGAGGCAGAACTTGAGAAATCTATTTTGGGTTGCAATGATTTTGGGTGGTGAGATGTTGCATCATATGAATGATGGTAGAATTGCAGAATATCTTCTTATTTCAAACCAAAAATAATACCTATACTCCCACTTTACGAAAACTATTTTAATTAAAAAAAAGTGTGGGAAGAAGGGGAAAAGTAGTTATTTTTCAAATAAGTAGTTGTAGTAGGTTAACATGGTAACGCCACATTATTTTTTTTTTTTTGGTACAAATGGTGTATAGAGGGAGTATGGGTAAAAACTCTCATTTAAACCAACTAAATTAGACTGGAAAAGATGCAATTTACACCAGCCCTAACCAATTGTCTTCGATAATTGGAATGTGGGTCCATTGTTTCTTATTGTGTTAATTACGGGTTCAGCAGACTTAAGTGCCAAGGCATTCCTATTTCTTAAATATGGGGCATATGGTTCACTGGAATGGAAAGCCCAAGTGTTTGTTACTTTGCATATCTATAACATAATAAATAGTTAACATAAACCAAAGATAAAGATTAGGAAAACTAATACAGTAAGAGGAATGAGAGAAAATAAACCAGGTTGTGGGATTATAGTTAGCCTACACTTGCATATAAATGTAATAACTGTCAGCACCCCATGCCACCCCTCCCTTAAAATTGAGAACAAATTTCTCTCATGCCCATCTTGCACATGATGGCATGAAAATTAACACCACTCAAGCCTTTAGTGAAAATATCAATAAGTTGATCTACTGATATCACAAAGCTGTACATATCAGTTTTTATCCAATTTTATTGATGAAGCTCCGTCAACATCAATATGCTTTGCTTTGTCATATTGAATGTGGTCATTGGCAATGATAATGGCTGATTGGTTGTTATAGTTGAGCATTAAGATTTTGCTTTCTACAGAACCCAATTCTCTTACAACTTTTGGCATAGCGACTCGCAAACATCAAGTGCATAGCTCTAAATCTTGCTTGTACACTGGACTTAGCTACTAATAGTTGCTTTGCTATGCCATGCAACTAAATTACTGCCTGTGAAAAAAGCATCGTCTTGACTTTTTGGTCATCAGGAGAGCTCCTTTGATTTGTATCTCTAAATGGAAATTATATTTGTATTATAGTTCTAAAAATTAATAAATAGTATTTAGCTAATAACAGAAAAAAAAAAAAGGAATATTTCCTTTGTTAGCATTACTTTCTATCCAGAGGTTCACTGCCTAGCTGAAACGAGCAAACCAGGTCCAAGGAGGTTGTTTAAGCCTATACAAGTATTTCTTTAAGCAAACCGACTTTTCCTTTGTTTTTTTGGCTAGTATAACCCAAAGGAACCTATATGTGAATATCATCATTTAGATCATTATGTTTGTTACCTCGTGTTGGTCTGGATTCCTACCTGAGGGTGGCTACATAGAATGAAAGACTTGTATGATATTCACTTTAGATGCAAGAAGGAAAATACATGAAGATTATGCCCTGAGTTTGAGAAAACCTTTTTTCCACCAACCTACCCACGAGTCATGATCGTCTTGAAAGCTTTGCACTGGGCTGTGAACACTTGTTTACAACCACTTCCCTTTTTTGGATGACTCCCGAGTATCGTTTTTGCTCATGGGTATCATTTCATCTACTATAGCCTCTAATCATTTTGAAATAGCTAGAGCTTCCTTCAGAGCAGAATAGACATGGGGAACAAACAAAAAACAAAAGTTATGTAGGAATGAGAGGGCTGAACTATAAGAAACAAGGCTAGAAATAGGATGCTTATTGGATGATCATACTCCTTAATGCAGCAGGAAGATCAAGAATACCAAAATTTGGTCCCAAAGTGAATTATGGAGGAGACTTGCCTGCTAGGGTGTTGGACATGGAGAAGATTTGAGAGACTTTTGAGAAACTAGCTCTAAGATGTCTCTACTAGGAAGAATGGAAAGATAGCCTTATCTCCTTCCATAGAGTACAAACGTTTTTTGTTACCCTTCTCTCTGTTTTCATTTTATTACTCCGCTTATATTATCCCCTTACTATGAGGTTTGTAAGTTTGAGTTCACATGTTTAGTTGTAGGCATTGGCTCTTCAGGGAAAAATACAAGCTCTGTTGAAACCCCAAATTTTCTCTCTAAAGAGATGACAAGCAGCAATATGACTTGATCTAATGAAAAGTTGTATCCATACTGACATACAACTTCCTGGGTGGAGGATGATTGCACTTGTACCTTTTCTGAGTAGTTAAATATCCAATAAACATGCATTATAGTGTACTCAGGCTCCCTAAAAGTGGGTTCCATGAGCTTGAACAAAGGGTCCATGCAATAAACACTGGGTGGAATACTAAAAGCATTATTCCCTAGTGCTCACTTCTAGGAAGTCTGATGTCCATGGTATTTGAAGGCGTCAATTTGATCAAGTATGCTGCACAGAGAGAACATCATCCCCTAGTGCGCCTTGGGAAAATTCACGGCGAACACAAGGGCTCATGCTACCCTCCCACCCAAGAAGATGATTTTTATGTTCAGAAAACACCAGTTTGGATCTTGTATTGCCACAACTTGATGATTTTCCACCATTTTTGTTTAGGCACATAAACTTCATTTACTCATATGGTCAGTTTACATAATTCTCGGTTCCTGTTTGTTCTTTCTGCTCTTTTTGTTTTAAAACTTCTTGATAGTCCCCATAGCTAATATTCTACCCTTTCTGAGTGTGATTTCTATAGCTAGTGGTTTGATCTTTCAAGTTATACAACATGTGTAAGTAGATCTAACTTCATATAAGTCTATGTGCTTTAGTAACTACTCAAGTCAAAAGGTTGAAACACCTATGGTTATTCATGCCAGTTATAGAAGAGGTATTCTAGTCATTTCACATGTTTTCATATTGCCTTTCCAAGCATCATGAGATTCATCCTCAACTCCCCCCAGACTCCTGTATGACCCACTTTTGGGTATTGCTGTTACCTCTTCCCCTTCCACCTGCATTGCCAAGTTTGTTGCATCACTAATTAAATGACTCGTTGGAAAAACAAGGTATAAAGCTGTTTTTGGTAAAGAATATCACTTTTGGATGTATGTTTAACAATTTTGAACTTGATTCTTGGGAGTAATCAAGCTACTTTTCTTAAGGTCCAATAGCAGTGGTCATGGAAGATGGTTCAAAATGCATGAAATTTTTTAAATTATACTATAATCAATTGTTGAAAATTGTTTCCTATTCTCTGTAATTTTCTTATAAATTTCTGATTAATCTTCAGATTGCTTGTGGGGTCTTGATGGTTGGATTATGCATGTCGTTGATAACATTGCTGGCTTGGCATATCTACCTTGTTACTCATAATATGACAACAATAGAGGTTACTTTCAAGCTTCCAACATTTCTTAAGTGCACCACAAAGATATTTCCGCAATGAATATTTATGAATCTCCGTCTTTGAATCTCATTGCAGTACTACGAAGGGCTTCGGACAGCTTGGCTGGCTAGGAAATCTGGGCAGAGCTATCGTCATCTGTATGATGTTGGGGCCTACAGAAACATTACCCTGGTCAGTGTATCTCTTTCCTCTTCCAGCTAGCCCATTTATCTCCAATTTGTGTGTAATAACTTCCAATTTTCCATAATTTTTGTTTTGTAAATGTGCTAAATCTATTCTATTCCTTGATCAGATACTGGGTCAAAACATGCTCAAATGGCTTTGTCCCGTGTCAGTAAGCCATTTGAAAGATGGAACCGATTTCCCCACCACACGGGACAGTTCTTCATAAACAATCTTATCGTATAGATGAATTCGAGCCTTGATACCCAAGGTTGAGATGCGCCCAGAAAATGGCAGTTGACTGCACAGTTCTGTCATTCTGGATAATTCATACTCCAAAAAGGTAGATTAGTGTTTCTTACATCAGTTTATCAAGAAAAACACTTTTGAATTGTTCGTTAACTGCTGGAGATGGCCTGTAAGGGTGTCATTTTTTATTTTTTAGTTACAATCTTGATATTTTATTTGTGAGATATTAGCTCAAGCTTGGTGTTTGTCTGGCAGACTTCTATTGACACTGCATGGATCCAGCTGTAGTCGTATTTTGTGGTGTGTCGAAAGGCTTCATTGCTTAGGTTCTTTCTCCTGGAAGTTCTAGATTGCAGTTTGCTTTGTCACTGTGCTTTCATCAGCTTATTTGTATTGTAAATGGAGTATCAAATTCTCATTTCATCTGCAATATTTCTTTTTGTTTTCCACAAATCTAGGGACTTGTCTTCTATGGATATTTTTCAGGTGAATATCAATCTGATGGCACAAGGTATTTATAGGTTTCATCATCTCATCATCTCCTAGAATGGCAGTGATGATAGTGGCATGGCGATTGATGATGGTGGCGAAACAGCAGTGGGGGGGTTTCCCTGGCGGAGTAGTGGTTGTGAAATGAGGGTAGCAGTTGACCTAAAGGTGATGGTGGTGGCACGGCTGGCGACAATTGATAGTATTGGTTGAGTGGAAATGCTTGCAGCAATGCATGGCAGCGGGACGGCGGTTGCAGCAGTATATTTACGGTTTCCAATACCTTTCATAAGAAAAAGGAAAATAAGTTTCCTCATTCAATTGAATTTATTTCATAATCTCCAATATCCTATCAAACTGATCACTCATAATTTTATAT
>JAODPA010116563.1:0-18729 GCA_025585075.1 Nepenthes mirabilis
TGATTATTACTTTTCATATATTGTATACTTTTGAAACTTATTTTTAACAGATGAATTTATTAGTAGCTTAATTTTTCATTGTTATTGACATTGGTCAAAGTCACTTATTAAACTTTTAAATATCCTTATAGTTTTCTTATTCTAGAGTAGCAGGTTAATGATGAATAACTCTAGAGTTGAAGAAAGAAAGTTGTAGACTCTAGCATCTTTTGGAACTTGAATGGAGAGACCTTATTTATTTTGTATTCTAGAGATACATTTACTGTTTTTATTTTATTTTGATAGATTTTGGAGCAATACTTATCCCCGACTTTTTAAATGTATGAGGATTTTTAAATTTTAATGGTTATATTTTATCATTTATTATTATTAGATGATGATATTCTGAAATTTATAGTTTTCTACGTGATTGGATCCAAGCAGCGGTCTCTGAGTCACCACAATATTGGTATCCGAGGGATAAGATTTCGTGAGAATATTTAAGGATTGTAGAAATTGATGATATTTTAAAATATTAGGCAATTCAATTAGATTTGAAGCCTTAAATTTATTTCTAATATTTCTAAGTCAATATAGATACTGTATGTGATTTAGAAGACTTGGGATTTGCTTAAAATTTTAAGTACGATTGTTTTTGTGTAACTATATTTGACAAGGCTAATCATCATCTTACAAGTTTATCAGGAGGATTGGTTTAAGGGGCGACAATTGTGGCTATGGATAAGATGTTCGATGCTAGTTATTAGTTAACTAGACTTACGCAACTCATTATTAGAGTGTAAGTGTTAAGGCAAGTGCCTACAAAGAAGTAGAATCTCTTTAGAGATTTTACAGATTAGAGGTTTCCACAGTTTATGGAGGAGCCCAACCTTGCTAAGGCTGACTACTAATTGGGGAGGCTAGAAAAGGCCTTCACAGTAATTAAATATCCTTTAACAAACTGTGTTTGCTATGCCACGTATAAGCTTAGTGATATAACTAAGCACTGGTGGAGTGCAAGACTAAAAGAGCCTAGATTGGAAGTGGACACTCTTAAATGGTAGGCTTTTCGTCAAATGTTCAATGATAAGTAATTCCCTAAGAATTTGAGGACCTCGAGGGAGTAGGAGTTTCTTCACTTAGAGTAGGGCTTTACAACTGTATCCCAATATGAGGCAAGGTTTATAAAACTTTTACATTATATTTCACACTTTTGTCGCTGACTGTAACTGAAAGGTTAAGAGATTACATTAAGGCTCATCGTACCCCATTTACGGTCACATAGCACTCTTTGGGATCGATGCTTTTTGAGATATCCTTTGGAGAGAACTAATTGTTTGGGAGTTGGGAAGTGGGGCCCCAGCGTCTTCACTGTGTCCTAGTGGCACTGCTAGGCTACCAATAAATCAAGCAAAGAGGAGGAACTCTTGATTTAACTGTAAGAAGTTAGGACATTTCTCCAAAAATTGTTGTGCTAAGCAGTCAACTTATCCGACATAGTCAAAGGTTGTTCCTGTCACTCAGACACTTGTGACACCACCTACAAGACCCACATCGAGCGGCAACCTAGACCACTCCTCTATTATAATTGTGGGGAGGCAGGATACTATTCTCATGACCATCAAGCACTGATGAGATTTGTACCATTGGCAAAATCAAAGATCCAATGCAAAGGAAAGTTTTTGCATTGACAGAGCATAATACTAAGGCTTCTTTGATGATTGTGGAAGGTATTTTTCTTATCTTTTTCATACCAGCACATGTATTGATCAACTCTAATTTCACACATTTTTTCATGTCGCTGATTTTTGTTGCTAGACTAGGGGTGAGAGTTGCACCATGGACTTTGTTTTGTTTATATAAACACCAAAAGGCAAGACAATTCTCTTGAGCAAGATGTACCGCCACTATATGGTCCGTGCTAGTGACCATGATTTACTAGCTGACCAAATTTCATTGAGAATTGTGAGTTTCGGTATGATTCTTGAAATGGACTAACTAGTTACCTACCATATATGTGTTTTTTATTTTTGAAAGATTGTGACCTTTTCTTTTCCAAGAACTTGGGGTTCAAGTTTTGAGGTATTAAGAGTTATGTAGTGACTCACATGATTTCAAAACTACATGCACGCCATCTTCTACATGGCAGGTACTAGGGCTTCTTAGCTTTTGTATCTTTGATGACACTGAATACGTAGCAAGTGAAGAATATCACTATTGTTTAAGAGTTTAGGGTCATCTTTCCCAATGAGCTACCAGGAGCACCCCCGGAGCACAAAATTGAGTTTACGATAAATTTATTATTAAAGACTGCATCAATTTCAAGAGTATCTTATTGGATGACTCTTGTAGAGTTACAAGATCTAAAGATTCAATTATAGGACTTCTTGATCATGTTTTATTGG
The DNA here is from genome assembly GCA_025585075.1 of Nepenthes mirabilis. NCBI lineage: Eukaryota > Viridiplantae > Streptophyta > Magnoliopsida > Caryophyllales > Nepenthaceae > Nepenthes > Nepenthes mirabilis. Next base: position 2,385 of record JAODPA010116563.1, read on the forward strand.
ACCTAGTATTTCTCCACAAGGAGTGCCCATGTTGTTCATTGAGAAGGATAAATCAATGTGCCTATACGTTGACTACAAAGAGCTCAACAAGATAACCATCAAGAATCAGTACCTATTGCCCTAAATTGACAACTATTTTGATTAGTTGCAAGGAGCAAGCATGTTTTTGAAGTTGTCCTATAAACAAGTTGTCAACAATTGAGGATTGAAGAGAATGACGTCCAAACAACACCTTTTTGCTCATCTTCTAGACATTACAAGTTTTTGGTGATACTCTTGATTTGATGAATGCACTAGCTGTGTCCATCTAATATTGAGAATGATGTCAATATTTTAAGAGAATGATGTCACATTCTTACGGCATGTTATTTTAAGAGATAAAGTGTTAATGGACCCATCTAATATTGAGACTATAATGAATTTGGCTCAATCAATCAATTCAACTAAGGTGAGGAGTTTTTTTGACTTAGCTGAGTACTACTAGTGATTTGTAGAGTGCATTTCCTACATAGCCAAACTTATGTCCTAATTGATATAAAAGGACACTAAGTTGTTTTGGTCCAATGCATATGGGCAGAGCTTCCAAAGGTTAAGTAGAGATTGGTGTCAATTTTGATGACTCCACATGATTTGAATAAATTTATGGTATACTGTGACACTTTACTGAATAGCCTAAGCTATGAGTTGATGTAGCACAAGAAGGTGATTGCTTATGAGTCTTGACAACTAAAGACTTATAGAATATCCAACCCATAATTTAGAGTTGACTATAATTTTCTTTACACTAAAGATATGGAGACATTACCTATATAGAGAAGGGTTTATCATCTATGCTAATCACAAGGGTTTGAATTACCTCTTAAGGAGTATGACTGCTAGATCATTTATCAACTTGGTAAGGAAAATATTATGGCTGATACACTTTGTAGGAATTTAACCAACCTTATTACCTAATTATTGACAAGAGTGGAAGGTGCTAGAAGAGATAGAGGTTTGTGATATCTAGTTGCAACCAAGTGTGCCCCAGGCGATCATATCTTACTTTAAATTGCATTTAGTACTTTTAGAGAGGAGAGGGATGGCATAGATATATGAGATGATCCAATGTTGTCAAGTATTATTAATGAGTTGCCTTGTGAGACTTACACAGGTTATGAGATCAGGAGGGATGGAACTCTTAACATATAAAGGCAGAATTTGTATTCTAAGTGGCAGAGTTAAGGAAGGAGATTATGGAGGCGGTGTGTCACTTGAGGTATACAATGCATCACGACTCTAAAATGATATATTGTGACTTGATGAGGACGTTTTGCTGTGCAGTATGAAGAGAGATGTCACTTAGTTCAATCCAAATACCTGATTTATCAACAAGTCAAGAGAGAACATCAAAGGCTAGCAGGAAAGCTACACCATTTGTTGATTCCAAATTAGAAGTGAAACACATCTCCCTGGACTTCATCGTTTGACTTATGAGGACCACTAGAGGCAGTGACGTGATATGGATTATGGATCGATGGACTAACTCTGCACACTCGTTCGATTGACTCACAAACTCTACATTGATGAGATCGTGAGATTGTATGGAGTGCTGACTAATATTGTCTCAAATAGAGACCCGAGATTAGTCTTGCAGTTCTTGAGGAGCTTACATAGAATGTTAGGGATGAGGTTAAAATTCAGTATTGTGTTTCATCCTCAATCTGACGGCCAGACAAAGTGAACTATTCAGACGCTCAAAGGCATGCTCAGGAGCATGGTTCTAGAGTTGGGAGATAACTAGGACACATATCTATCATTGGTAGAGTTTGCGTACAACAACAGCTTCTAGGACATCGGAATGGCACCATTCAAGGTCTCATATCAGAGAAAGAATTGTTTACCTGTGAGTTGGGAGGAGACTATAGCAAATATCCACTTGGTTCAAGAGTGGATGTAGGTAGCCTTAAGTTAACAAAAAAGCCACACAGATAAAAGGTGTCATAATTTGAGCTTTGAGGTCAGTCATGCTGTATTTCTGAAGGTGCCATCTATGAAGGGTGTTATACATTTTAGGAGCCGGGGCAAGCTAAATCCTAGATTTATAGGACCATCAAAATACTCGGGTAGACTAGTAAGAAGGCCTTCCTATTGGCACTATCTCTATCACTAGCAAGAGTGCATGATATTTTACACACATCTATACTGAGAAAGTATGTCCATGGCAATTCATACATCATCAAGTTAAACTAGTTGCGTATATGGTAGGACTTATCTCACGCCGAGAAGTCAGGGCAAATTTTCAATCAACAAGACAAGATCCTGTAAGGATATAATTTTTCATAACCGTATTAATTATGCTAAAACCCGAAAGCCAAAGGCTTATTTTGGGATGCAGTGTTGGACAAATATTAAATTTATGGATCCGATTTGCAACAAAATTAACTCGGGATAGTCCAATGATAGTTCGATTGCTAATATTTCAACCGATTAGCAACCGAATTTAATTCAGTTGACAAAGAATCAACCAGACAGTAGTTATATCACCTGAGCAGCAGAGATATACTATTAAATTAGTAAAATAGAAGCTTATTTATTTTCTTTAGGCTCAGGTGTTCAGCAAGGGGCAACTTTACACATTAAGACTTAGTGAAATGAGGATAATCTGGTAGAAATTTCAGTGAGCCCCACACTACATGGCAGCAGCAGTTCGGCAACATACTCATCTAGTAACTAACAGCCAATTACATCACACCATTAGGCAATCCCTCAAGGGACCAGATTAGCCAAGCAAACCGGACGAATCAACTCATCAGCCTTCGTGATGGTTGCAGCTCCCTTAAAATAAAATGATTCGGCATCCTTTGTGATCATCATTTAAAAGCATGTGAGGCAAGTGAAGGAAGAGAATAAGGAAAGGCCAATCAAGAGAATTAAGGAGAAAACTGAGAAGGAGAAAGCCGAGGGCAGTAGAGAAAGGAAGGAGTTAGCTGAATATTATTGGCAAGTGTACCTTTATGCTGAACTCAGCCTTGAACTGGCCATGAACCGGCCAATTTGCTCAGCATTTGAACCGGCCTAAACATAACAAGTGATATTAAACTCTTTAGCTGCAAAAGGGACCCTTGAACTGGTCAAGAATCGACCTTAAACCGGTTCCAAAGTTACCCACAAAACCGATCAAGTCACTTTTACTGATGCTGAAAACTATAGCCTAAAAAAATAGGCTAAATCGAAACCTAGACAGGCTAAACTGGCAGCCAAACTAGCAAAAATAATAAGTATTAATGTTGAACCATTAACATGTGAACTGACTGCCAAAGGAACTCTAAATCGGTCACTGAACTAGACCCTAAACAGCAAAGTGTCTTACTGAATTGTATCTGGATGAAGTTGGAATTCACCTCTAAACTATCCCTAAACCGGATCCCAAAATTGGCTAAACTAGCAGCGAAATTTGCCCAAGTTTCATATGATAATGTTTAAGTATTAACTTGTAAAATTAAGTTTAGATCGACCTCTAAACCGAATCCCTAAACAGCAAAGTGTCTTGCTGAACTACATCAAGATAAAGCTAGAATCTAGCCTCTGAACCATCCCTGAACCAAACCCCAAATTGGTTGAATTGGCAACCAAATTTGCCCAAGTGTTATGTAATAATGTTTAAGTATTAACTTGTGAAATTAAATTTGGAATGACTACTAAATCGGGCCTCCAAACAATGGCAGATTCTGTTGGAAGCATCTGTTGGAAGCATCCCTACCAATACTGATTTTATAAACACTGAACCGGGTCCAAACCAATATATAAATTAGTTGAACTGATAGTTAAATAAACCAAGATAATGTTAGAGTGTCAATCTGAAAAATTGGGTCTTAAGTAACCATCAAACCGGGCCTCAAAACCATAATTGAACCAGTTCATGCAAGTTGAAAATTTCTAGCTCATGAATAAAATAGTAAACCGGCTTCAAACCGACCCAGGATCATATTTTGATTCTTAATCTGTAGTACGTAAACCAAATTGTTGAACCGGATAATAAATCAACAACCTAGTAGACTAAAATACATCAAGTATGGAATATGAATTTCAGCATGCATTTGAAAATTTTGTATATGCAAAACTTTGATATTTTGTTATATTTGAATATTTATTTGCTAAATTAAGTAATATTCATGAAAGTTTAAAGGAAGTCTACAAAAATATTAAGAAGGTCAATTATTTTCTTCCATAGCGAAGAAAACCAAGAAGAATAAGTGTAAAGTTTTCAATAAGAAGTTTTGAAAAGAAATAAGAAACTTGACCAATGATTTATTTAAAGGGTAATATTTTTTAGCATACCTTAGGATATTATAGTAAAAAATTAAAAAATTACCAAGAGCTGCAAGACGGCTTTAGATCTTATCTATCGGGATTATAGGTAGTACAACCCATATCGGTGTGTAAAAGGAGGTTAGGCCTTAGATTGTGTGAAGTAACACAATCCACCTACCTCGGGGTGTAAAACGAGGTCAAACCTTAGATTATATTGAATAACACAATCCTTTCTTCAAAGTAGATTATATTGAATAACAATTCTTTCTTCAAAGTATCTATTCTGTTAATTGGTAAGGTCTACTAACTTTGATCATTTAAGAAAAGAAAATTCTAAATGAGAATCAATATAAAGATAAAGTAAAAAAAGATAAATGCATTAGGAAAAATATTTATTCTATTGCATTTTTATGTATTCCAATTCCTATTTCTTATGATGACGTTATTTTAGTATAAATGTGCATATCATTGTATATAATACACTTTATTGAATATTTGGCTTACTCTCTTACTATTTTATTATCTTTAGATAAGCCGTCGGAGTTAATACTTGATGAGTAGGGGTAAGGATGAAAGTTTTAATTTTAATTATATTTTATGATATTTTAAAAATATGTAAATTATTGTATTTAGCCTGAGGATGTTTATAGTAATGTTGTAAACTTAAATTTGATGACATGATGTTTTGATGATCTTAGAATTGTTTCTGCAACTTATAGCAAGTAATGTATACTTTCGTCAGTTAAATGAAAATAAATTTTTGATTTTTAGTAGGTATCTTCCTTTAACAAGTCTGATAACGTATTCCTGTAATACAATGTTGGAGCCACAAATGGTATGGCTATTATTTAAATCATGTGTATGATTATATTCATGTATCACATTAAATAATAATAATAACGGCTAATCATAGAAATAAGGACGTGGGATGTTACAAATGGTATCAGATAAATTTTAAGGAGATGCCTTAGGATGATTGATCATGATGCGGAAGCCTAGAATTTGTTTAGATTAGTTAGTTATAGTTATGTTTTAACCTACTGATCCTTGGTTAAAACTTTAGATTTTACTTTTTGCGAAAACACTAGGTTGTCCATCAATGTCTGATCAATAGGATTTGCAAATGGCCAAATTAGAGGAGAAATACTCAATCTGGTGATGGTATTTAGCATAATAGAGAAGTAGAATATCTGAATCTACTTAGAAAAATGACTGATGTAATGGAATCCCTGGCACCACGGAATGTAGCACTAGCCCCGACCCCAATTGCAGCTCCAACAAATCCGAGGGTATCAGCTTATGATCGATTTAATCATGAACGAGTACCAAATTTTATGAGAGAACCGGATTCAACCAAACTAGACATCTAGATTTGGAGACTCAAAAAGGTCTTCACAGTCATCTGTTATCCTGAAGAAGACAAAGTAACCTTTACTTCATATAAATTAGAAGGAGAAGCCGACCATTGGTGGGCCATGCAAAAGAAGGCCTTAGGGGTGCCTAAAGACGAGATCTCTTCGGAGATATTTGAAGATGCGTTTATGAAGAAATATTTTTCCACAAGCCTCCAAAAACAAAAAGAAGAAGAATTCGTGAGGTTGAGACAAGAGAATTGCTCAGTAGCGAAGTATGATACAAAATTTACTGAATTATTTCATTATGTTCCCTATTCGGTCAATAATGAGATTAGAAATGCTAGAAAATTTCAACAAGTGTTAATGGTCGAAATCAAGAAGAAGCTCGTGATGTTAAAGCTACAAAGTTATAGAGACATGTTATATCGAGCACTCCTATTTGAAAAAGAGTTGGAGAAGAAGTTCTTTAAAAAGAGGACGACTGGTCGTAGGGGTCCAAGTATAGAACCCAACATAGAAGCAAGGGGGGACCGCCAAAAAGGTCAAAGTGGCAGACAAAGGAAAGAACAGCACTGCTGTTCAAGCAACACCGCGGTCATAGGCAACCAAACCCGTATGCCGTCAATGTGGGAAACAACACCTAGGGAAGCCATGTTACAGATTGACGGGGGCATGCTTTAATTATAGACAGACAACCCACTTGATCAAGAATTGTCCTTTCCTTAAGTCGGAGATAAAGAAGCCTTCTGTACAAGGCAAGGTTTTTGCAGTAACGACTCAGGAGGTAGAAGAATTTCCAAACGTGGTGGAAGGTACTCTCTTTATTTGCAATGTTTCAGCTCATGTATTATTTGACTCGAGATCTACGATTCATTTGTCTCTCCTAAATTTATATGCCATCTTAAATTACCCTCGAGAATTTTGGATTTCTCTTTAGTTGTTTCGACACCTATGGGTTCATCCATGATTATGGATATAATGTATCCGAGATGCGTGATTCGACTAAATGAGTTGCAATTGATGGTAAACTTGATTTTGTTAGAAATGGGCGATTTATACATAATTTTGGGTATGGATTGGTTAACAAGTTACCATACTAGTATTGACTGCTTCTATAAACAAATTCAGTTCACTATTCCAGGATGTGAGACATTCCACATTCAAGGAGTAAGGCAAAAAGAGTTTCCCTATTTAATATCAGTGTGACATTCTGTATTTTCTGCCGAAAATTCGGTAGAGTTTTCTCTGAATACAGACATCAGCAAAAAATACAAAACCTGTAATAAACCTATACATCCAGTATACAACCTCAACATAGACAAAATTTCCCATAAAACTACTCCAACTCATCCAACAATAACAAATAAATCGCAACACATTTTACAGGACCCAAACACCACAATAAACAAGAGTGGCACCGACATCATAACTCCGGTACAATGCCAACTCAAGAAGAATGCCAACTAGGAACCCATTTGTAACCATGAAGGATACATGTGGAAGCTACTACACCCATCAATAAACAGTGGAAACTACTGTACATCTATCAATAATCATAATATGCATATACATAACTATAAATATCAAAATATTGTACAACATTCATACCTTGTACAAAATAATAAAAACCAAATCCTCGAAAGTTCTTCTATATAAATCAGCTGCCTAATATGCGCTCACGATCTGTCCAAACTCATTGGATATAAGGGCTTACTCATCTGGAAGGAAATGGAAGTAAGAGTGAGTTAACAGTTCAATAAGTGTATCACAACAAAATAATAATCAATATAGATAAAGATAAGTAAGAAAAGGCATAAGTATGAAAGAGATACATTAAACAGGAATATGATTAAGTATGCTTTGGTACACAGTTCACTTCTCTTTTTGGATTATGATTTAGACATAGTTATTCGTCTTTGCAGACCAAGATCAGTAGGCCTTATTAACAAAAGGTGCGGGAGGATGAGAAAAGGATCATGATAGTCCACATGATCTAAGACTTACACAACTTAATAAACATCCAATATCGATCTGCCAACATAGGCATCAATTGGCCAACATAGGTTAAACACCACGTGGCATAGCATAATCAACTCTACCCTTACCTCCTGTGATCTAGAGACAGTCCTCATCCTTCCACAGTAATATCCTAAGACTTTACAAGAGTATCACCCACTTTAATAAGCGACTTGGATACGTGGTCATTGTGATCCTTGAATCTCCACTGTGATACTCATGTCATACCAAGGGATATTACCCATAGTAACATAGTCCATGGTCCTAGTTTCATTATTCCATATTCATTTGAGAGAAAGTCCACCACATCCAATTCAATTCACATTATATTGAGAATCAAATGTTCCCATATCAATCGTTCACATATCACATATCACATATAATATTGAGGACTTTCATCCAATCACACATATGATCACATATTCTATTGCATTCTTTCCTTTCGACTTAAGTCTTTTCTTAAGTCGATTTGAATGTGCGGATATCATAATACGTATGAAGGATTAAAATTTCTTACCACATCATGCAAATTTTTACTTTATGGATCTTCGGAACGCATTTCTTTGCAAACGGAGCACAAACATATATGTTTGGGGCTTACAATTACACATAAACAATTAGTTATAGCTTACATAGCAATTTATTATGATGGGAGCATGCAAAAATTACATTTATTTTTTGGTAAACAGTGTTAGGGCCGTTTTAGAGCGTCCAGATATTGCGAACGGGTCAATACTGATGTAATCGGACACTCGGCCAAAGTATGTGCATAATTGGGACACGATAATTTATATTTTAGAGTCAATTCAACAATTAATTGGAGGGGAGGCCATTTTAGAGTGTCCGTTTTAGAGAAGGCTACGGGTTAGGGTTTGACAAAGCCAAACCGGGTCAACGGAGGTAAAAATAGACATTAAACCATAGATACTTTGAGTAATGATCATGGTTACATATTTTTCATGATTTGGGTAGGTATTGGAATGATAATACCTGATGGAGATGAATAAAAATTAAAAAAAAAAAGATAAAAAATGGTATGAGAGCACTTACTTTGACATGATTTACAACCTTTATAACTAGTTCTCGGACGGATTCGAACTCCACGGCCTCGATCTCCTCCTTTTTCTCTCCTATTTGTCGTTCTCTCTCTCTCTCTATGGGTTTTGTTCGTGAGAAAAATGAAAAATCTCAAAGCAGGTTGCGTATTTAAAATGGCCTAGCGCTCGAGCGCTAGGGGAGCGTGCAGCGAGCGTGGGCTCACTGCCCGGCCGCGCTTGAGTGCTCAGAGAGCACGCAACGAGCGCTGTGCTACTAGATTTTTCACTCGAGCCTGTGCTCGAGCGCATAACAGGCGTAGCGCTGTTGGGCAGCACTTCAGCAACAGCAGCCCAGCTTTTCCTTGATTTTTAATTCTGATACATTTACTTCCGTGTACAATAGACCTAATATTGATTATTATTGTATTAATTACCTCATATTTATTATATTTTAGATCCGAAACCTCACAATCAACACTTCATTCTCAACATCTAATTAAAAGTGAATGTTAAGATATTTAGCCTATGTTAGTACAAACGGAAGCCACGATATACCGGCGAAAGATATACGGGTGGTATGGGAGTTTGAAGACGTCTTTCCAGAGGAATTGCCTGATTTGTCACCACATAGAGAGATTGAGCTTGAAATTGAGATTACGCCGGAATCAGGTCCCATTTTAAAGATGTCGTATAGAATGCCACCTGAAGAACTGAAGGAATTAAAGTAATAATTGCAGGATCTGCTGGAAAGGGGCTTCATTAGACCCAGTATATCTCCTTGGGGTTCACTGGTATTATTTCTGAAAATGAAAGATGGAACCTTGGGACTATGTATTGATTATCATGAGTTAAATAAAATCACTATTAAGAATAAATATCTATTACTGCGAATTGACGATTTGTTTGACCAACTCCAAGGAGCTCGGGTATTTTCCAAGATTGATATTCATGCTGGATATCATCAATGGAGGATCAAACAGGAAATTGTGCCAAAGACTGCTTTTCGAATAAGACACGGCCATTATTAGTTTTTGATTATGCCGTTTAGATTGATTAATGCTCCCACAGCCTTTATGGACCTAATGAATCGGGCATTTCGACCATATTTGAGTAAGTTTGTGATATTGTTTATTTATGATATTTTAATCTATTCCAACAATTGTAAAGAGTATGAGATGCATCTGAGAATTGTGTTTCAGACTCTTCGGGAGAAGAAATTGTATACAAAATTGAAGAAATGTGAGTTTTGACTCAAAGAGGTGACATTTTTGGGCCATATTATTACCAAAGGACATATTTCAGTTAATCAGAGGAAGGTCGAAGCGGTTACCGGTTGGAGCCAACTTACAACGATAACTAAAGTTTGAAATTTCTTAGCCATGGCAGGTTACTGTCGTAGGTTCGTGGAGAATTTCTCGAGAATTGCTATGCCTCTTACCCAATTGACGAAGAAAGAAGTTAAGTTTGACTGGACGGAGGAATGTGAGCAGAGCTTTCAAGAATTGAAGAATCGGCTAACATCTACTCCAATTCTGACAATTCCAGAGGAAACGGGTGGATTAATAATTTATTGTGATACTTTCAAGACTCGATTAGGTTGTTTTCTAACACAGCACAGGATGGTCATAGCATATGGGTCAAGGTAGCTGAAGGTTCATAAGAAAAATTATCCAACACATGACTTGAAACTAACAGCAGTTATGTTCGCATTAAAAATTTAGAGACACCCTTTATATGTTGAAAAGTTCTTAGTATGTTAAGACCATAAAAATCTGAAATACTTATTTTCGCAGAAGAAACTGAATATGAGGCAAAGGCGATGAGTCGATTTCCTAAAAGATTATGATTGTGAGATTAAATATCAATCAAGCAAGGCCAATATAATAGCTAATTCCTTTAGTCATCAGACGTGCTTTATAGCAAGGTTGAAAATTAGGGAGATAAAGATGCTTGAAAGTATGAAGCAATGTGATATTTATATATACGCTCAAGGCAATTAGATGATTTTATCGTATCTTCAAATCCAACTAAAGATACTAAAAAAAGATTAAGGATGGCCAAGTGAAGGATCCCTTTCTAACAGATATTGCCGGAGATTTGACTCGAGACTCCATTGTTGATTTTAATGTTCATGCCGGAGATTTGACTCGAGACTCCATTGTTGATTTTAATGTTCGTACTGATAGAGTTTTGAGATTCCGGGATAGGTTATGTGTACCAAATAATCAAGAATTAAAGGAAAAATTATAAATGAGGCCCATCGATCTCAATACACCATTCATCTAGGAATTAACAAAATGTATCAAAACATGATGAGGATATTTTAGTAGAGAAATATGAAGAAATAAATTGTAAGCCATGTAGGGAGATGTCTAATTTGCCAATAGCTTAAAACGAAGAGAAGGAAGCCATTTGGATTACTACAACCATTGCCAATTCCAAGCTGAAAGTGGGAGGACATAATAATGGATTTCTTAATGGGTTTGCCAAGGACATCCAAGAATCATGATACTATTTGGATGATTGTCGACAAGCTCATAAAATTGGCACACTTCTTGGCTATCCGAACAACTTAATCATGAATCGATTAGCTCGAATTTATATTAATGAAGATATCGGATTACATGGTGTACCTGCGTCTATTGTATCGAACCGAGATCCACATTTTGTTTCTAAATTTTGAGAAAGTTTGCAACAAGAGTTGGGAATAGAATTAAAATTTAGTAATACTTATCATCTGCAGACTGATGGACAGTCAAAGTGGATTATTCAAATTTTAGAAGATATGTTGAGAGTTTCGGTCTTGAAAATAAGAGGCAACTAGGACGACTATTCGGCGTTAACTGAATTTGTCTATAACAATAGTTATCAATTAAGCATTGGGATGGCTCCATTTGAAGCTTTTTATGGAAGAAAATATTAGTCTCTGATCCATTGGGAAGAAATAGGAAATAAATGACTCTTACCGAGAAAATCAAGCTGGTTCATGAAAATCTAAAGGTAGCTCAAAGTAGATAAAAGTATTATGTTGATCGGAGGAGGTCAGATTTACATTTTAGCATTGGTGATTATGTTTTTCTGAAGATATCACCCACCAAGAGGACAACTAGATTTGATGTGAAAGAGAAGTTAAAGTTAATGTTTATTGGTCCTTTTGAAATTTTAGAAAAGATTGGAGAGGTGGCTTATCGATTTGCCTTACCGCCAAATTTGGTAAAAGTACATAATGTATTTCATATATCGATACTTTGAAAACATGTACATAACCCAACACATATATCAATTATGAACCTTTGGCTATCAACAAAGATCTATCATATACAGAAGAACCAGTAGAGATTCTGGAATGAAGAGATCAAGTACTACGTACTAAGACCATCCCTTTAGTCAATGTTTTATGGAGGAATCACTTCTACGAGGAAGCCACATAGGAACGAGAGGATGACATTCGGGATAAATATCCTCATTTGTTGCCTTAAGGTATGTAAAATTTCCTCAAATTTTGAGGTTGAAATTTTTGTAAGAGGGGTAGGATTATAAATATCCAATTTTTTATGAACATATTAATTATACTAAAACCCAGAAGCCAAAGGCTTATTCCGAGATGTAACGTCGGATAAATATTAAATTTATGAATCCGGTCTATAATGGAATTAATTCGGGATAGCCCAATGACAGTTTAGTTGCTAAAATTTCAACCAATTAATAATCAAATTAAATTCGGTTGACAAGGAATCAACTGGGCAGTAGTTATATCACCCGAGCAGAAGAGATATATTGTTAAATTAGTAAAATAGCAAGTTATTTATTTTTCTTAGGCTCGAGTGTTCAGCAAGGGGCAACTTTACACATTAACACTTAGTAAAATGAGGATAATCTGGCAGCAATTTCAATAAGCCCCACACTACACGACAGCAGCAGTTCCGCAACATACTCATCTGGTAGTTAACTAACAACCAATTACATCACACCATTAGGCAACCCCTCAAGGGACCAGATTAGCCAAGCAAATCGGATGAATCAGATCATCAGCCTTGGTGCTAGCAATAGCTCCCTTAAGATAGAATGATTTAGCATCCTTTGTGATCATCATTTAAAGGCACATGAGGCAAGTGAAGGAAGAGAGTAAGGAAAGGCTAACCGAGCGAATTAAGGAGAAAACTGAGAAGGAGAGAGCCGAGGGTAGTAGGGAAAGGAAGGAGTTAGCTGAATATTGTTGGCAAGTGTTCCTTTATGCTTTCCTTTAATTGTTGCTAATTTTTGGTTATCTCTATTGAAATATTGTTGTTCCAATACTTGAAACTCTTTCTGTTTTATCATATTTATATGCAGAACAGGAAATGAAAATTTGTAGAATGCTAAACCAGTCCCCTAAATCAGCTGCAGCATCAAAAGTGGAAGCTAAAATTTTCAGCTGCTGAACTCAACCTTAAACCGGCCATGAACCGGCCAATTTACTCAGCGTTTGAACTGGCCTAAACATCACAAGTGATGCTAAACTCTTTAACTACAGAAGGGACCCTTGAACCAGTCAAGAACCAGCCTTAAATCGATCCCAAAGTTACCCACAGAGCCAGTCAAGTCACCCATACTGAAACTGAAAACTGTAGCTTATAAAAATTGGCTGAACTGAATCCCAAATGAGCTGAACCGGCAGCCAACCCAGCCAAAATAGTAAGTTCTAATGTTGAACCATCAACATGTGAACCGGCTCCCAAAGGAACTCTAAACCGATCACTGAAGCGAACCCCTGAACAATAAAGTGTCTTGCTGAATTGCTTCAGGATGAAATTGAAATTTAGCCTCCAAACTGGCCTTAAATCGGACCCCAAATTGACTGAACCGGCAACCAAATTTGTCCAAGTGTCTTGTGATAATGTTTAGGTATTAACCTATAAAATTAAGTTTAGATTGACCCCTGAACCAGACCCCTAAACAATAAAGTGTCTTGCTAAACTGTATTAGGATAAAGCTGAAATTCAGCCTCTGAACAAACCCTGAATCGGACCCCAAATTAGTTGAACCGGTAGCCAAATTTGCCTAAGTGTTATGTGATAATGTTTTAGTATTAACTTGTGAAATTAAATTTAGAATGACTACTGAATCGGACCTCCAAACAGTGGCGGATTCTGTGAGACACCCCGACCCTGAGTCACCCGACTCGACCCAAAACTACCACACAGAAATCTAAAATTATAAATAACCTCATAAATATATCACTAAATAAAACCTATTAATCATAATTCACATAATAAATTTTCTAAAGATAATAAATGTCTTCAATATCATAATCCTGGGAACGCAGTCCCGATAACATAATTAAATAAAATTTTGACTAATTGAACTAACTCTAAAGCTTCCTGTCACGAGCTTCTAACCCAAAGATCGTCTCAATCTCAAAATTTCTCAGCAACCACACAATCTCTTCTAACCTGCCATAAACTTCTACTCTATAGCCAATAAAATGTAATGGTGAGCCTAAGGCCTAACAAGTAAATAAAGCAATAAAATGACATAATGCAATAAAACGTCTCGGATAATAACAACATAATAAGTTTATAAGATAAAACAACAACTATCCAAAATTTAACAACCTGTGGTATCTACGACTCAAAGGCCACATGACAACGAATCATCAAAGATGTAATTGGCTTTCACAGAATTTGAGTATCAACCAAGGTATAGGTTCCTTAGAACCCATCACAAAAGAGGTCCCAATTATGTGAGTTATCATGAAAGTCTCCTCAAATCTTATACATCACTGTGAATCCTCAATATACACATATGCCCCACAATTGGATAATTTTCAAGGTTCTGGTGCTCGCAAGTTTAACAAGCGACCCTACGATCTCATAATACTTGCCAGCCGTAGTACGTATCCAATCCACACACACAAACAACATTCTCGTTATCCCTTCGGATAATTTTCACGTGTTCTGTGATCGTCTGATCCACGCCCCTTTGAGAATAAAATATTCATATCATCAATAAGTTAAACCCAATTCCACCTTGGTAGGATATCCACTGATATCTCACACACTTGGTTCACATGATTATAAGCATCTATCCAAATGATCTCAACCTCAAGAATATAGATTAAGTATCGAAAAAGTGCAGACACACTAAGATTTCATAACCTCCCATTCAACTCGATACCTTAGTGTTTTCATACGCTCTTCTCAACTTAGCCATAAAGTATCAAGAAAATATATGCACGCCAACAAAGTTAAACCAAATATTCTGTTCCTATTTGGGAATAGAATATTCATATCATCAATAAATTAAACCCAACACCACCTCGGTATGATATCCACTGATATCTCACACACTTGGTTCACATGATTATAAGTATCTATCCAAATGGCCTCAACCTCAGGAATATAAATTAAGTATCGAAAAAGTGTAGACTACACTAAGGGTCCATAGCCTCCCATTCGACTCGATACCTTAGTGTTTTCATATGTTCTCCTCAACTTAGCTATAAATTGCCAATAAAATATATACACGCCAACAAAGTTAACACGAAAAATAATTTATCGAAATTCATCAATGAGATATAGGAATAATTACTTAACCAACTTGCCAAATTTACCCATGTACACAACATAACATATACTACCGGCTCATAAATAAATAAATATATATATATAATCTGTCAGCATACACACACTGCCACGCGGCAGTACACACACCAACTGCGCACAATGCCCACACTCACCCACACCTGCACACAACAACACGCGTATATTTACACGTGTATATATACACACACAGTACACAATAAATATATATATATATATATATGCACACGCATACACACACCCAAACACGGACTCGCACGTACATATGTGTATACTGTCTTTCGTATAAAATACATGACCAATTATATATGCAATTTTAGCCAGCCGCGTAAACAGAGCACGAGGCTCTGTTTTCTCACCCGATCCCAACATCCCACACACAAATAGAAAACTCAGTTTTCTTAATTAAGCAAATGAATCCATAACATGAATTAATCCCAAAGTCACAGCTCCGTGTGATTCATCAATTCACTGTTTCAAAATCAGTAACCCAAAACAGAGCATTGTCCTCTGCTTCTCTTCCCGATTCAATCTTATATAACAATTTCCACATGCATCGCGAATTTAATAGCATTTGGAGTGGAATACGATTAATTCAAAGAGAGGAGGACGGATCAGTTACAAATTAACAAAAGAGTTACTTGCAAAAGAGAGAGGAGTTTTACTTGCCTGATTTGTACAGAAGTGTAGCACATCTAGGATTTGCGATGATGGCTCCGGCATCGATTAACGATGGCGACACTCCCTCCGGCTCAAGCTTGCAACGGCGACTTCGAGCCACTGCTACCCACAACCCTCAGCACTTCTCACACTCCTCTATTTATAACCATCCTCAATGGCCTACTGATTAAATGAGGGCAAATAGAATTGCCAGAAACAGTCGATAAACGAATGAGGAAACGGAAACGGACATCGGCAGAATATCGGCGTTGCTTCAAGGAAGAGAAACGAAAGAGAAGCGAACGAAGGTGGAAAAAGAGAGACACAGTGAAAGAATGAGATAGAGAGAAACAGAGAGGCTAAGAGAGGCGAAGGGCAAAGAAGAATCAAGAAGAAGGGGTGAGGT
>JAODPA010116574.1:0-18729 GCA_025585075.1 Nepenthes mirabilis
TATATATATATATATTTGGGTGCGCGTACGTGTGCTGTGTTTGGCGTTCCTGGTTCTGATGGGGTTGTGACTGTGGGGGAATCTTTTTGGACGGGCTTGCTCCTTGGTTGGTACTGTTCGGCCGATGATTGGAGATGGAGTGGTATTTCCTGGGTCTAGCTGTTGGATTCCATGCTGTAGTTGTTGATTTGATTTGCCTGGGGGTGGCCCGCGGATGATGCTTTTGTTGTCCCACTGTTGCTTCAATTGAGCAGTAACGGTAATGTGGCTTTGCTGACCCTGATGTGGTTTTGTTGAAGCCCGGTGGGCTGGATGCTATTGCTGACAGTGATCTGATCAGATTGAGTAGTGTGGTTGCTGCCGGTTGAAATTTGTTTGTTGCTGAGCGGGAGATTTAGTGGCAGTTGATGAGGTGGCTGATCTTGGAGGTGTGATGTGGGGTATGCTACTGCAGGCTATGTGCCATCTCCAGTCCAGTTGTTGGCTTTCTTTCTGACCCAACATGGTCCGAAGATAGCTTCATTTTTGGTATGCTGATGCAGGTGTGCCCGGGACCGAACTGCTGATTATCAGATGGCTGTGTCTGGCTTTGGACTTGTCTGATGGGTGTCTCCAAATGGCGCTGGTCGGAAGACAATAGATGGTCCTTTGCTGAATTGAATTTCCTTATGGTGGGTGGTCGTATGCTGTAAATTTTGTTGCTGGTTTTGCTACTGAAATGATGGTACTATGCTGCCGGGCTAGCTGATTCCCACTCTGCATTAATCCTGGTGCATGAGTAGCATGGCTATGAACTGAGTTATGGCCTCTGTTTATGCACCATAGTACGGCTCAATTTATCTGCTGATACTGACCCCGTCTTTTGACTGTCGGGGATGTCCTCCTGGTGCTGTAGTAGTAGCAGTGGGCTATCTATTTTTAGCGATCTGTGATCTGAGGTCGTGGATGGGCTTTGACGAATTTCCTGGTCTGATTCCCAGCCCTGTATGCTGCTTGCTGAATTTGGGAGCTGCTGCTGTTAAGGTGAGTTCTGGCCCTGAATCTGCAGATTGCATGGCCAAAGGCATGCTGTAGATGGTGTCTGCCATTCTCATCTCGAAAATGCCATATGGGCGTTGTGAATGTGGGGAATGGGTTCTGTTGCTGCTGGTGCGGTTGATAAGTGATGTAACTGTCAGTTGTTGTCCCTTGAAATTTACTGCTATTTTTTAATCGATAGAATCGAGATGCTGCTGCAAATTGGTAGGAGATTGGTCTGGAAGTCCATTTGTTCTGCTGAGGCGATGGTAGTGATATGGCTGTTGATGTGCTGCTGCCTAAAGTCCCTGGCTCCTTCACTGCTAATCCGCATAACTGCCAAAATGTTGCCGGTCGCTCCCGGTTTTTGATTTTCTAGTTTGCCTCTAGGTGTTGATGTTGATGCGTAGTTCGGTTGCTTCAATGTGTTTATCGCCCACATGCAGATCTTGGAGTTTTGGTCGTGCTGTTTCATCTCATTATGCGTGATACGAGGCGCGTTGTTTGAACCATACTTAGGACGTGTTCTGCAGCGCTAATGCCGGTGTTTGTCGCTGCTGTCCCCGCGATGCTGTGTGTCGGCATGAGAGATGCCTTTTCCCCCTGATGCGCATGGGTGTTGGTGTCTTGATGCCGTATCCCTTTAATGTAACTATTGTGCATGATGGTTTGCTGATCGTTATTTAGATAGGTCCCATATTTTGTTGGTCATGTTTGACCGTTTGTCCTCCTAGAGGTCTTTCCTGTTGTTCTTTTTTACAATTTTCAGTTGTAATAGATGCTCGGGGTATGCCCTAGCGGTTATGTTTTCACTCCAAGTCAAAATACTTGGAGCAAAAATATAGTTTCTATAATTTTTTATTCCCTTTAATCCAAAATACTTACTTACCAAAAAAAAAGAGCTATACAGCCCAGCAGAATACTCACATACAGAAAACAAATAACAGAAACATATATATATATCAGCGAATATGATTTAGCATACGAAAATCATCTTGTCTTTTAGTTTAGAATTTCCTTAGTCTTTTTCTTCTTGTCTTGTTTGCTGAAAACCCATAAAAACATTGAGAATTCTTATCATCTTTAGGGACCGGACAACAGCGAGGACGGGTTGTGTGAAAATCCACAACCTAAAGCCGTAACCCCTCATTATGCTCCCCGGGGCGGGAGGTAATGCCTTTAACCCGGCATACGGGGCCGTAGTCCAAAAGTCTTATGTCATTCCCTCATTATGCTCCCCGGGGCGGGAGGTAATGCCTTTGACCCGACATATGGGGCCTTAGTCTAAAAGTCTTATGCCATTCCCTCATTATGCTCCCCGGGGCGGGAGGTAATGCCTTTAACCCGGCATACGGGGCCGTAGTCCAAAAGTCTTATGTCATTCCCTCATTATGCTCCCTGGGACGGGAGGTAATGCCTTTAACCCAACATATGGGGCCATAGTTCCTTTTTAAGCAAAAAGCCGGACTTCTTTTTCAAATAGTAGGCTGAAGTTCTTTTTCAAACCAAAAGCCGGAGTTCTTTTCTTAAAACAAAGCCGGAGTGCCAAAACCGAAGTTCTTTTCAAAGGGCGGCGTTCTTTTCTCAAATCCGGAGTTCTTAAAACGGGAGTGATCTGTCTAAAAAATCCGGAATGCTAAAACCAAAGTGATCTTTTCTTTAAAATCCAGAGTACTAAAACCGGAGTGGTCTTTCTTTAAAATTTGGAGTGCTAAAACCGGAGTGATCTTTTCTTTAAAATCCGGAGTGGTAAAACCGGAGTGACTTTTCTTTAAAATTCATAGTGCTGAAACCCGAGTGATCTTTTCTTCAAAATCCGGAGTGATAAAACCGGAGTGACTTTTCTTTAAAATCCGGAGCGCTGAAACCGAAGTGATCTTTTCTTTAAAATTCGGAGTGCTAAAACCAGAGTGACTTTTCTTTAAAATCCAGAGTGCTAAAACCAGAGTGATCTTTCCTTTAAAATCCAGAGTGCTAAAACAGGAGGGACTTTTCTTTAAAATCCGGAGTGCTTTTTCTTAAAAAGACGGAGCTCCTTTTTTTTGTAAAAGGCGGAGTTCTTTTATTAAGACGGAGTTCAAAAGCCGGAGTTCTTTTCTAAAAATCCGAAGTTCTTAAAAGCCGAAGGTCTTTATTCGTAAAGGCCGGAGCTACAAATGTCGGAGTTCTTTAAAATCTGGAGTTTTTAAATCTGAAGTTCTTTTCCATTTAAAATCCGAAGTTCCAAAAGACGGAGTTCTTTATTACTCAAGGTCCGAAGCTCTTTTTCTTAAAGTTAGAAGTCTTTTCATGAGATTATCAGAGTTCATAAAAGTCGACAATCAATTATAAAAATCCAATTTCATGAATATCATGGTTTCCTTTAAACATGTGATTACGAACGATAAATCACAAGAACAGAACAAGTATCATACATACATAATTTCATAAGGATGTACATACTAGCGTAGCAAACATGCAGAATCATGAACTTTAAAAACAGGGGTGAGTATTCTTGCCTGACTGCCCACTCCAACTGCCTCAAAGTTCTTCCCTCTTTCTTCGCTCCTTATTCTTACTCGGCGCCAGAAACTCACACTCATCTCTCAACCTGAGCTTATGTAAAGAGAAGGGAGTAGGTGGGGTAAGTTGAGGTGAGTTACCCACTCGATACTTGCTGTCAATGATTTGGTGGAAGTAGCAAGTTAGTTTACTTACCTCAGTACTTCTACCCAGGGTGTGATGAGGTAGTTTACCTACCTCATTTGGTCGAGCCCTAGTTAGATCCTAACCAAATAACAAGGTTGCTTTTGTTTTTAGTCACCGGTCAACTTCTTCAAAATCAGGTCAATATTTTCAATTCCGGTCAACTTCTTCTTATTATTCACTCCGTCCATTACCTTCTCATCAACTTCGAATTTTATTCTCCTTGCACCCATAATTCTACTCCGGCTTTACCAACACACAAGGCCGGACTGCTTTTACACTAAGGGAGGACGGAATTCTTTTACGCTAAGAGAAGACGGACTTCTTTTTCCTCACACAAAGGCCGGACTGATTTCTTCACTTAGAAAAACGGACTGATTTCTTTACTTGGAAAACCGGACTGATTCCTTGACTTCAAGGCAGGCCGAAACTTGATTATTCTTTGAAAAGGGCCGGACTTTATTATTTTATGCAAAAGGGCCTGACTGGATTATTTCATGTAAATTGCCAAAGTTGATAGGTTCAGGCCGGACGGACCTCTTTTCAAAAGGGCTGGAGTTGTTTTCACATTAAGGCCGGTCTTCTCCAATTTAAGCATCCTTCAATTTTCCTCGATTCTTTGATTATTTTGATTCCATGACTGGGACTTCTATGTCTTAAAAATCTGGGTCGTCACAATCTCCCCCACTTATAAAAATTTTATCCTCGAAATTTGATGATCCTCACGGTCCCATAATCACACGTATTCTTTCATCCAGAAGTCGTTCCCTCAGACAAGGATTACTCTAGGAAACCTCAAGTATTGAATCATCCTAATTCTTATCACAAAATAAATTCTTAGTATCTCATAACGACTCAATCCAGATACTTACTGATTTTCTCAACCATTGATATAAGAAAGACCTTATAACGATCCTCAGAATTTCAAAAGTGACCTACCAAAATGCTGCCATTTCTCCAATTTAATCTGATACTTCAAACGGATCCCATGAACTTCCACTTCAGTTCATTCCAAGCTTCAGCAGAATTTGATCACAGGGACCTTAATCTTACTCTTAATTTTCTAAGCCATGGGTTCATGCTGCACTACTCTGATTTAAATAGTTCTAGGATAGTCATTTTATGAAGACAACCCTAAAATCCTTGATTTAGATTGATTCTAAAATATCCATACCTCATAAATATCTCTCACAGATCCTTAATTCATAATAGGAGAAGAAGTCCTAACTACGACCGTCTCTGTGGATTTGGTTTAGTCTTAGACCATTGCTCAAGACATCGAGGTCCTAACACTTAATAGCCTCAAAATCTCAAAGTCCATGCATCGAAGGAAACAACCTTTCCCAAACCCTCAACCCGTGGCAAGATCAAGACTGCAAATTATACGATCACCACTGGTTCAGTGTGGCTTCAAGTTCTATTGTCCAAATCATTACCTCTATATTTAACAATTTTAAGACCTCGTTGGCATATGAATCGACACATTATTTGAAATCAACCTGGGGGGTATCATTTCATCATCATTTAAGTGGAGACATTTCATTACTGACTTCAAGTAATTCTGATGAGGGATTCCTCTCCTAATTGACACGAGAGTATTAATCCTCAACAATCTAGAAAAGTTCATCCTCATAAAAATTATCAGATCAGAATTATCTTTCAAGTGATTCTTCGCACATCCATTTGGAGACTTCTGACCTCGACTATTGATCTTAGTATTCTCCTCCGTCAAATATATTAAGATCCATTTCTAACCTTAAATTTCGTTCAAGGGATCATTCTTAAGTCCTCAGAGGTTTTATCACAAAATTCTAATTACAGGTGGGGCAATTCCGTCCCACGGACATCTCCCCCACTTTGGTGATTACTTATTGATACTGATTAACAAAATCCATAAAGCATACATATGTCTATACAATCAAGAAACGAATCAAAATTTCGGGATTAAGAGAATACTTTCCTCTACCTTCGGGGTGTCTCTGGGCCTTGCACTGCCGCCATAATACTTAGACTTCTTTTTCTCTCGATCTTTTGGTAATGAGCAATCCTTTTTCAGGTGACCCAACTTTTTACAACTATAGCACACTCCCATTGCTTTATAACAAGTTTTTCCCAGGTGCTTCTTCCTACAATATGCACATTTAGCAGTTGATGTTGGCAAATCAGTCACTGACAAAACTTCGGTAGTGCTCTTCCCCGCATCCACCATTTTTGCCTTCTTAGATGAATCAGGTGGTTCCACATGTGAGTTCCTACTCGGATCCTCCCAACTAGCAACCCTCTTTGTAGAAAATGCTTGTATCTCTAACTCTTCCTCAAGTACCAAGACCCTATCTAGGATCTCAGTATAAGTTTGAAACTCCTGAATCACAAATTCATTATCAGAACATTGGGTAACTATAAGTACTTTCTTCCATTTCCTAATCCAATTTTCAACCTTTGGCGGGTCTGCTTCTCCCAAAAATTTAGGCACATTCACTATCTTAAATTCCTCATACATAGATGGAATTGGTCGTGGTGTAGGAAGCAGGGCCACATGACGCCTTTCCATCTTCTCTTCAACATGCGTCATCCTGTCCAGCAAGGTTACATACTCGACTTCTCCATCATGGGAGGTACTAGCACTACCCGGGCCATATCTTCTTCTCCATTCATTAGCCATCCTAAAATCAAGACAGGTGCAACATTTAAATCCCAAAAGTCAGTTAGAGGAAAGGAAAATATCCATCAGTTTTGTGAAATTCAAACTTAGCCTAGGAGTCAACTTCTTAAGAGTCCTAATCACCTTGGTTACCTAGACTTCACTCTACGAAAATTTAGTAGGAATATTCAAACTTATGCTTCCGCTTTTTGATCGATCAATTCCTAAGGAATCTCAACTCTCTGATACCAACTGTGATGGCCCACACTTAAATCTAACATAAAATTGCCGTCGAGTCTTAATAACATTAATGGATATAAAAATTTTACTTTCAACTTGAACCTAAGATGCATGCTAGAATTATAAATTTCACTTATACAAAAGGAATCACGGAAACATAACTAACATCCATAGATTCTCAACAACGAATCATTGTACAAGTCTCCACAAAATATCAAAATAATTAAACAAGCTCTTCGTTTAATCAGCTCTGGCCAACCGGACTAATGGCTACACCATCATATTCTACTCAATTTCGTCCTCCATGAGCCTGTCATCATCCGAAAATAACAAGAGTGAGCTACACAGCCCAGCAGAATACTCACATGCAGAAAACAAAGAACAGAAACATATATATATATGAGCGAATATGATTTAGCATACGAAAATCATCTTGTCTTTTAGTTCAGAATTTCCTTAATCTTTTTCTTCTTATCTTGTTTGCTGAAAACCCATAAAAATATTGAGAATTCTTATCATCTTTAGGGACTGGACAACATTGAGGACGGGTTGTGTGAAAATCCACAACCTAAAGCCGTAACCCCTCATTATGCTCTCGAGGCGGGAGGTAATGCCTTTAACCCGGCATACGGGGCCGTAGTCCAAAAGTCTTATGCCATTCCCTCATTATGCTCCCCGGGGTGGGAGGTAATGCCTTTAACCTGGCATACGGGGCCGTAGTCAAAAAGTCTTATGTCATTCCCTCATTATGCTCCCCGGGACGGGAGGTAATGCCTTTAACCCGGCATACGGGGCTGTAGTCCAAAAGTCTTATGCCATTCCCTCATTATGCTCCCCGAGGCGGGAGGTAATGCCTTTAACCCGGCATACGGAGCCGTAGTCCAAAAGTCTTATGTCATTCCCTCATTATGCTCCCCGGGACGGGAGGTAATGCCTTTAACCTGACATACGGGGTCGTAGTTCCTTTTTAAACAGAAAACCGGAGTTCTTTTTCAAATAGTAGGCCGAAGTTCTTTTTCAAACCGAAAGCCGGAATTCTTTTCTTAAAACAAAGCCGGAGTGCCAAAATCGAAGTTCTTTTCAAAGGGCGGCGTTCTTTTCTCAAATCCGGAGTTCTTAAAATGGCAGTGATCTGTCTAAAAAATCCGAAGTGCTAAAATCGGAGTTATTTTTCTTTAAAATCCGGAGTACTAAAATTGGAGTGATCTTTCTTTAAAATTCAGAGTGCTAAAACCGGAGTGATCTTTCTTTAAAATCCGGATTGCTAAAATCGGAGTGATCTTTTCTTTAAAATTTGGAGTGCTAAAATCGGAGTGACTTTTCTTAAAATTCGGAGTGCTGAAACCGGAGTGATCTTTTCTTTAAAATCCGGAGTGATAAAATCGGAATGACTTTTCTTTAAAATTTAGAGTGCTGAAACCGGAGTGATCTTTTCTTTAAAATCCGGAGTGATAAAATCGGAGTGACTTTTCTTTAAAATCCGGAGCGCTGAAACCAAAGTGATCTTTTCTTTAAAATTCGGAGTGCTAAAACCGGAGTGACTTTTTTTTAAAATTCGGAGTGCTATAACCGGAGTGATCTTTCCTTTAAAATTGGGAGTGCTAAAACAGGAGGGACTTTTCTTTAAAATCCGGAGTGCTTTTTCTTAAAAAGACGGAGCTCCTTTTTTTCGTAAAAGGCGGAGTTCTTTTATTAATACGGAGTTCAAAAGCCGGAGTTCTTTTCTAAAAATCCGAAGTTCTTAAAAGCCAGAGGTCTTTATTCGTAAAGGCCGGAGCTACAAATGTCAGAGTTCTTTAAAATCCGGAGTTCTTAAATCTGAAGTTCTTTTCCATTTAAAATCCGAAGTTCCAAAAGACGGAGTTCTTTATTACTCAAGGTCCGAAGCTCTTTTTCTTAAAGTTAGGAGTCTTTTCATGAGATTATCAGAGTTCATAAAAGTCGACAATCAATTATAAAAATCCAATTTCATGAATATCATGGTTTCCTTTAAACATGTGATTACGAACGATAAATCACAAGAACAGAACAAGCATCATACATACATAATTTCCTAAGGATGTACATACTAGCGTAGCAAACATGCAGAATCATGAACTTTAAAAACAGAGGTGAGTATTCTTACCTGACTGCCCACTCCAGCTGCCTCAAAGTTCTTCCCTCTTTCTTCGCTCCTTATTCTTACTCGGCGCCAGAAACTCACACTCATCTCTCAACCTGAGCTTATGTAAAGAGAAGGGAGTAGGTGGGGTAAGTTGAGGTGAGTTACCCACTCGATACTTGCTGTCAGTGATTTGGTGGAAGTAGCAAGTTAGTTTACTTACCTCAATACTTCTACCCAGGGTGTGATGAGGTAGTTTACGTACCTCATTTGGTCGAGCCCTAGTTAGATCCTAACCAAATAACAAGGTTGCTTTTGTTTTTAATCGCCGGTCAACTTCTTCAAAATTCGGTCAATATCTTCAATTCCGGTCAACTTCTTCTTATTATTCACTCCGTCCATTACCTTCTCATCAACTTCGGATTTTATTCTCCTTGCACCCATAATTCTACTCCGGCTTTACCAACACACAAGGCCGGACTGCTTTTACAATAAGGGAGGACGGAATTCTTTTACGCTAAGAGAAGACGGATTTCTTTTTCCTCACACAAAAGCCGGACTGATTTCTTCACTTAGAAAAACGGACTGATTTCTTTACTTGGAAAACCGGACTGTTTCCTTGACTTCAAGGCAGGCCGAAACTTGATTATTCCTTGAAAAGGGCCGGACTCTATTATTTTATGCAAAAGGGCCTGACTAGATTATTTCATGTAAATTGCCAAAGTTGATAGGTTCAGGCCGGACGGACCTCTTTTCAAAAGGGCTGGAGTTGTTTTCACATTAAGGCCGGTCTTCTCCAATTTAAGCATCCTTCAATTTTCTTCGATTCTTTGATTATTTTGATTCCATGACTGGGACTTCTATGTTTTAAAAATCTGGGTCGTCACAATTTTCTTTAGATTTATAACTGTAAAGTAACCTATGTGTCTGATATAAACCAATTACTATGAGTTGCAACATAATTATTAGTATCCTAATAAACAGTTAATTAGAGTAGCGCAGTAGAAACATATGGGCCATTGGCTCTGAAATTTCAGAAGGGGATTGATGTTCCAAGTAGATGGTCATTCTCAAGGCTTATGAGGTATCAAGGTGAGAGCCTGTTAGTTCGTTGGGATTTTGTATTAAGTCGGAGAGGTAAGAGGTAGTCAATAACTACGCTTACCTTTGAATTTAGGTAATTTATCATGATGTCTCCCATGTACCGCTGAATGAGGAAGTAGGTTTATGATTAGGTTTAACTGTTGTGGGAGATTAGAAATTTGTTTTATAGTAAGGTTTCAATCTCGATTTTAGATAAAAGGTATTAGACGTCAAGGATCAGGATGATTCAAATGATTAAGGTTCTCTAGAAATAACCGTCTATCCAACAAAATGATTTGGGTGTATGTAGGAGAAATCTGAAAGGTCTATCCCCCTATTGTTAAATTTTAAGGTTCGTTAAATTTCGAGAATAAAATTTTTATAAGTGGCAGGGAATGTAATATTCTGAATTTTTATTCGATTTAATTAAATTGATGATATTTGGATTTGTTGGGCTGATACCCGATGCATGCTCGTTCAATCGCTCAAGTATCGATTTGAGTTTTGTGATTAAAAATAAATAAATAAATAAATGTAATAATAATAGCATAAGAGGAGAAAGGGGGCAACTCACGGAGGAATTTCAAGAAAAAAAAGAAACAGAGGCTTCGGGTAGAGAGAGGGAGGGAGAAAGGGAAAAGCGAGAGAAACGGGCAAATGAAGGCCCTTGGGTTCGATTCCAACTTCGAGCTAGTCAAATAAATCATAGAACGGGTAGAGACAAGTGCATCCATACCCTCCTCTTTTATTTTCTTGCATTTTTGTTTCCTTTTTATCTAGTATCCTTGTTCCGATATCCGATTAAATTTATACTTCATATTACCCATGATGCATGCATGTATATATATTAATTTTATGTCCAATTTGTGAGTTTTCTGTGGCATTTAGAGAAACTCCCGAAACCGTAACCCTACTATTACTATTTATATGTGCCCGACCCCTTTTACAAATGAATTTTTAAGGCTTTTGCATAAATTGAAATTAGAATATCATTACCCATATCCTATATAAGTTAATTTATTGATTGGATACCCAATTTGGTAGTTTTATGTAGATTTTCGTTTGCGAACCCTAGACCCGCACCCGAACCTTGTTTAAGCATATAGTTTTAGTTTTATGCATAAATTAAATTGAGTTTATGATTACCTATGACTTGAAATTGCTAATTTACCCATTAAATACTCGAATTTTTGAGAATCGTCCGATATACACAACCGGGCACTATTCACGAGCAGTTAATGTTCATCAAAGCCCATTCAGTAAATTTTGTATAATTTTTTTTTTTTTTTGATAAGTAAGTATTTTGGATTAAATGAGAGAAAAAATTACAAAATCGATACTTTATCTCCAAGTGTTTTGACTTGAAGATAAAACATAAACGCTAGGGCATGCCCCGAGCCACTTGTATATCAGAAATACATAAAAAACCTCTAGGAGGACAACGTACTACAGACTCAATACAAAATGAAATCTATCTAATATATGATCAGACATATAATCAGTCGACTAGATTAACTCAGCAAAAAAGGAAAAGCGACCTAGCGTATTCCGGGCAGATGAACGGAACAGACAAAATGCACTTCGGTAATAATACACTCCGGCAGATTGCACTCCGGCAAAAATGCACTCCGGAAAATTGCACTCCAGCAAACATGCACCAGGTAAATTTCACTCTGACAAAATGCACTCCGACAGATTGCACTCCGAAAATTGCACTCTGGCAAATTGTGCTCCGGCAAAGTGCACTCCGGAATCTACTAACACATGCCACTCCGCCTATTAACACACTCCGGATGCAAAGCCACTCCGGCCTCATCATACGCAGATCCACTCCGGCCTATGAGGAAACAAAATCATCACTCAAAACCCCTCCGGCCCATTAGCGACATATGAAGTTACCTCCTTGCCAACAGTGCACTCCAGCCACCAGAAAAAGAACTCCGGATCCAACAACACCACTCCGTCCAAGACACTCCGTCCAGGCATCCAAATCACTCCCAACAAAGCCACTCCGTCCAAATCGCACCGTCTAGAGCACTCCGGAACAAAGTAAAAGAATAAAGGAATAAAAGAACTTCGGCTTCCAGAAAAGCAACACACTCCGTCCTTGGAGTCACACCGTCCATGGAGATGCTCCGGCATTCCATATTAACAAGGCAACTCCGGTGGTCAAGAAGCCACATACACTCCGACAACAACAAAACGCAATCCAACTCCGGCCTTCAGGTAGTAACACTCCGGCCTTCAAGTCAACTCCGCCAAAACAACACTCCGGCCAGTACGCAAGAGAAAAGGCACTTCAAACATGGAACCGGTCCATCTTTTAAGAACATGCCATCATATCAAACAAACAGGGCTCCAACCAACCGATTTCAACTAACACACTCCGTCTTACAAGCACTCCATCACTAAAGTGCACTCCGTCTACCACCACAAAGCCAGATCAGCCCAGCTTTTCACTCCGTCGTATCAAACGATAGTCTCCATCGCGCAATAACGTTCCTGGTGTAGCAATCATCACCCTTAAGACTTATCTCTAATTTCCTCCGAACAGCTTCAATTATGATGTTAGCGATATGATTAGGGGTCCTTTCCTTGGCCTCATCAAAGGTTCTTCGGTTACGTTCTTGCCAAATGAAGTAAACTGTAGCAACAAGAGTGAGCCTAAAAGAGAGTGACCTGGCATTCTTGCCTCTCCAGCTACCAGACACCCACTCAATATTCCTCTTCCAATCCTGGAAGGGCCAGGAAAACCCAGCCAGAGGACAAAGAATGCTCCAGATTTCACTGGAAAAATGGCATCCAAAAAATAGATGATCATGAGATTTTCTAGACATCTTGCAGAGGATGCACATATTAGCCAGATTCACATAATTACCCAATTTGTAAATCGTGGATAGCTTGCCGAGGATGGCGAGCCAAAGAGTGAACGCATGGGAGGGAATATGAGAAGGACCCCATACAATAAATGACCAATCACATATAGCCACGGTGCCTTGGAAAAGGTGGTAAGCAGATCGGGTGGTAAAGATTCCTTTGGGATCCGCAGTCCATCTGACTAAATCATTCCTATCTGGGTCCGGGCAGTAATCTGGCATGTCGCAAATAATCTGGTCCACCTCCATATCATATGGGTTCGGCCACCTCCAATTTCCATTAACCACAATCGACACTACCTTTGAATCCAACGGCAGGCCAGTCACGATCATTAGCCTAGAGGAGTATAAATCAGTAAGGGGGCCTTTCGGATGCCAGTTATCTAGCCATAAAAAAGTATCAATCCCATTTCCGATCCGGTATTCGATATAAGGCTTGATAGCATGACGGAGTTTTAACAATTTCTTCCAGTACTAGGCAGTGCTAGTTGGCACCTTAATGGTCCAAATACACCTATCCTTTAATCTATTCTCATATATCCATGAGACCCAGATAGATTTGTGATCCTTAGTGATAATCTTCCATAACAGATGAGAGATTAGGGCCTTGTTAGAGTTCTGGAGGTTTTGAATACCCAGGCCACCTTCAGATCTAGATTTGCCGACCTGCTCCCACGCCACTTTAGCTGTTGTTCCCCCCGTAATGGATTCGTGCCACAAGAAATGGCAAATATAACCCTCCATGATTTTCATAATAGATTTGGGAATAATAAATAGAGAGGCCCAGTAGAGATGAATCGATGAAAGGATAGACCGAACCAATTGAAGTCTGCCCCCAAAAGACAGAAGTCTGTTAGTCCACGAATTTATACGCTGCCTAACACGATCAATCAGTTCCTTACAATCAGCCACCGACAGCCGCGAAGTAATGAGAGGAACCCCCAAGTACTTGACAGGGAGTTTCCCCAACTTGAAACCAATAATGTCCTGTAGCTCTCGGACAA
The DNA here is from genome assembly GCA_025585075.1 of Nepenthes mirabilis. Taxonomy (NCBI): domain Eukaryota; kingdom Viridiplantae; phylum Streptophyta; class Magnoliopsida; order Caryophyllales; family Nepenthaceae; genus Nepenthes; species Nepenthes mirabilis. The sequence goes on from JAODPA010116574.1 coordinate 13,648, forward strand.
GTCTATCATCAGTAGAGTAGACAAAAAATTCGCTTTTGTTTTTGTTCACGGAAAGCCCAGAGACTCCTTGGAATTCATCAAGGCAATCTTGAAGTAGACGGACAGAGGTGGCATCAGCTTTGGAAAAGAGCATTAAGTCATCAGCAAAAGCGAGCATAACAGTTCTTGTTTTCTCACATTTCTGGTGATAACAAAACGCCACATTGCGCCTTGCTTTAATCTCAATAATCCCATTCAAAATATCCATAGCAAGGACGAATAGATAAGGAGATAGGGGATCACCTTGTCGTAGCCCTTTGGCACCTTTGAAGAAATCCACGAATTCACCATTAATATTGATGGAGAAGGCAGTTGTCATAATACATTGTTGGATCCACCGAGTCATCTAGGGAGGAAACTCCATAAGCTCCAGGACTACAATAATAAAATCCCATTGCACGGAGTTATAAGCTTTCATAAGATCAATTTTCAACGCACATCTCCAAACACCCTTTTGGGAATGATAATTATGTAATAGTTCCTGAGCAAGAAGAATTTATCACTAATCCTGCGCCCAGGCACAAAAGCTGACTGGCAACTATCAATCAAAAATGGGAGAACACCCTTGATCCGATTAGCTATGATTTTTGAGATGATCTTGTAGACAACATTGCAACACGATATGGGTCTAAATTCCCCAACATTAGATGGAGATTTAACCTTTGGGATTAGACAAATACAAGTGGCATTAATTTGTTTGAGTAGTCTACCGTGGATGAAAAAATCATGAACCGCATCAACGACTGACAGCCCCACAAGATCCCACGACTCCTTGAAAAACTTTGCAGAGAATCCATCCGGACCAGGGGCTTTAGTATCACCGAAGGAAAACAGCGCTGTCTGAACTTCTTCAGCCGAAACCGGACTACATAATCCCTCCCGCATAGAAAGGGGAATAGTGCGCAGTACAAATGGACGAAGTCTATTCTTCAAGTCCGGCTCAACTTTGCCACCCGCCCCCAAAAGCGTTGTGAAGTGATCAAGTATTAGCTGCTGGACCTCAAAAATGCTCTGGGTAGAGGAACCATCATCCTTGATTAAGGAGAGAATCCGGTTACGATTACAATTGCTCGCAACCGCCCGAAAGAAAAATTTAGTGCATTGATCACCGTCTTTTAACCAATTCCATTTGGCTTTTTGCTGGAGGAAATCAATTTCACGGGCAATAGCCCTAGCATAAGCAGCCTTGCAACGTCTCTCCTCCCCAACATCCAAATGGTTATTTTGAACATCCTCTAATCGACACCGGGTACGAGCAACTTCCTCATGGACATTACCAATTGTGAGATTGAGCTGTTTAAGGCACTTTTTGGTGATTGTTAATCTGGTAACCAGCTAGAACATAGGGACACCCTCAACATTTGCTTCCCACGCCTCACCCACAACCTGCCGGAACATGGGGTGAGATACGAGAAAGTTATTAAACTTGAACAAGCCTTTTCTAACCTCCGGCTCCTCCTGCAAGCAGAGAATGCCAGGAGAGTGATCAGAAAGCCTGGGGGGTAAAAAAGATGCTTTGCAGGCACCAAACTGTACCAAACAATGACCATTGGCAACAATCCGGTCAAGCTTCTTGTAAATGCAAACAGAAGAGTCCATGCCATCGTTCCACGTAAAGAAATGACCTTCCTGACAAACATCCATGAGATCGCAGTCAATAACGCACCTGTCCAGATCCATGGAGCTCCTGGCGTGCCAAATTCCACCCAACCCTTCCTGCACGGATCTAATGGCATTAAAATCACCAAGCACCGCCCATGCCATATCTGAATATTGACTGCAAATGGAACGAAGATAGTCCCACAATGATCGACGAAGAATCTCCGAATTCGCCCCATAGATGAATGAGATTATACAAGTCAGGTTACAGGCTCTAATCTGCACTCTACAGATGATTATCTGTTCTTCTTGAGAGATAACATCAACCTCCAACAGATCTGGGTCCCATCCCACCCAAATACGACCAGCAGGTGAGGACTGGTAGTTCATATCCCATTTCCAATTTTGTATCAGAGAGCAAGCAATGCCTGAAGAGGTATTGTCTAATTGTTGATTAAGTTGTATATACATTTGTGTATGTTTAATTGTTATTTTGGGATCATGTTTAGTAATTAATTCTGAAGGAAATGTAATTTGGAGGCCTCTAAAGTTATAATTGCTTATTAATGGTGAGAATCTCTATTCATCCCTATGTTTATGATATTCGTATATGCCAAACGAGTCATAAAAAGATTTAAATCCAAAAGGAAGATAAAAATCGTATAAGTATTCACAGAAAAATTCACAATTCGTTACATGATCGAATTGTTCACCAGGATGGAAAAAATTATAAAAGTTTGGTGAATCTTCCCTAAAATGAATAAGAAATCATGAAATTAGGACCATGGATTTGTGTTACAGAGGTAACACCCCTTGGCCTGCCATTAGTATTACAATAGAGACTCGATAATTATCCTAACCGCGTATTATAATAGGTAATACTCTTGGCAAGTATTAGGATATTACTATGGAAGGATGAGAACTTTCTAGACCACGGGAGGTTAGGGTAGCATTTAATTGGCCCCTTATACCGGGTGATAGTTATACCGCTATCTTTACAGTTGGCAGCCGCCCCTATTTTTTGGTTCATCTGATGGTTTGGATGCTGTTGGATGCGAGAAAAAAAAACTCCACCTCCCAGATGCTCTGTTCTGCTGTTTTGTCGCCCGCCCCTGTTTCTTTGGTTCAGCTGAATGTTCCTTTTCGACTGATGTTGGAAGCTGCTCTATGTGTATGTGACTATCGATTCTGTTGTTGGGGATTGATGGAGCTGGTGCACTGGAGTTTTGTCTGGCTGATGTACCTTGTCTATGCCATGCCCGGATTACTGCATTGTCATGATTAGCTAGTTTGTTTGTGGGAAGGAACTTATTTGCTTTAGTCCCTTGATCTGACTGGTACTGGATTGGGCCAATTTGACAGCTACAGATTTGCACTATGAGGGTTCGGATGTTACTATGATGCAGGCTTTGCTCCCTTCTTGCAACAGGGTTCGAAGGGGCTACTGTGCCCATATCACTTGAGCATGGAGCGACTGCTCTGTGCCTTTGTTCTGTACTGGTTTCATCGTTCAGCTTCTTGATTTTAGCTCGTTATGCCCTATAATATCCGAAAAAATATATATATATATATACTTTTTTATATATTTTTTCTGTCTATGAGATCCAATTCGGCCAAATTGGTTGATTGGCCCGAGATTTAGTGGCCGATTTGCTTTTAGCCGTGATGACGTGGATGAGTCCAAGATCTCGTCGCACACGGATGAGATGTAGCCCGTCAGCCGAGGTGTTGTCCTTATATTCCTACAAGATCCCTTTGGCCGAGCTGGTTGATTGGCCCATGATTCAGTGGGCCAAGATGCATTTAGTCGTGATGATGTGGATGAGTCCAAGATCCCTAAGCACATGGACGAGATGTTGTCCGATAGCCAAGGTATTGTTTCTTCCATGGTTTTGTTGATGAGGACATTGCCTTTAGCCGAGGTAGTGTGCCCGTGATGATGTGGGTCGCATTTCCTCTATAATGGCGTGTGCATAATCCACCCGGGGTATTTCACTAGTGGCCGATGCCTTGAGCTACTCCCTGACCGGAAGCAATAGACAGGTTTGCAGATGCTTGAAGGCCATCTGGATTTCTGATGGCCTTTGGGATTTTTTCTCTCTTATCTTAAAACGATGGCTTTCAAGTTTTTTTCTTTCCTATTATTCTTATCTTTTTGGTCTATTTTTGGCCGGTGGTTTGTTTTTCTGTCTCGTAGGGTTAGTGACATTTTTTCCAATGCTCGGGGCTTGCCACTTGTGTCTATGTTCTACTTCTAGGTCGAAAAAATACTTGTAGTTAGAACATTGATTCTGGATGTTCTTCCATTTTGCATTAATTAAATCTTTCCTTACTTACAAAAAAAAAAGATAGTTATACCACTATACCACATCGTGTTCAGCCTATCTATTGGCATTTTATGGATGACGCCTCCTCTAGGTCGATAAAAAGAGCTCACAGCCTTAGATCATGTGGAATATCATTATCCTCTCCTCGTTCTCCCGCACATTTACCTAGTAAGTTTTACTTGCCCTACTCCGTAAACATAAGTAATTAAGTATAATTTACATCCCAGAGAGAAGAAGGATAAAACGGAAAAAGTTAATTATGTTCCAAAAGTATAATTGATCACGTCTTATATTTATGTATCATCGCTATACTCGCATATTCCTATCCTGCTTTATATTGCTTATATTGGTTACCGTCTTGATTATAGTATACTTGTTGAGTTTTTAGCTTATCCTTACTTCTCCTTATCTCCCGTTTAGCATAAGTCTGATATACCCGATGGGACAACGTAGAAATTGAAAGTAGATTAGCCTTGGATTTGGAATATCATATCAAAAATTTATAATTTATAGTTTTATTTATGTCATGGAAAAATTGTATAGATTTATATTTTTTCGGAATCTTAATGTATATTGTACATAAAGCTATTGATTAGATGATTCAGTTTTCGCTGTCGTTTGGATTTATTTATACTTTCGCAGATTATTGTGATTTGTAATAGGTACCTAGTGATATCTCTCTTTGGTCGATATTGCGTTTAGATACACAGTATTGAAGCCACAAATTATAAGTGGCAATTAGATCCTGTGTGGTTTTGTGTGTTGTTGATTATATGATGTCGAATGTTTGGATTATTAGATGTATTTAGTTTTGTACAGGAGATTTTCAATATTTTGTATTGGCGGATATCCGTATTACAAACGAAACTCTGTCGAATTTTGGACAGAAAAATACAGTCTGTCACAAATGATATTTCCTAAAAATCCATAATAAATCAAAAACTATATCCGTAAACAAAACTAAGTAATCTATAATAAGTAAAACGACCTAAACTTTTCCAAATAAAACAATACCTAAATATCAGAACCAATAAGCCTAAACTCTTCCGAATTTTCGATCTAGCTCGTTGGGTAAGAACTCCTACATCTCCTACTCATCTAAAGGTTAGTAAAAATA
>JAODPA010116585.1:0-18728 GCA_025585075.1 Nepenthes mirabilis
GAAAAACTGACGGCGATTTCCGCTTTCCGTCATTCGATTCCGTCGTCCTCTCTCTCCCTCTCTCTCTCCCGCCCCAAAACCTTCGGTAATGAAACCCTAAACTGATCTTTGTTAACAAAATCAACCAACCAATAACGAAGATCCACCCACAACACCAGCTAGATTCTCTCCGTCTCTCTCTCAGCTTCGAATTTTCTCACTTGATATTTCCCTCAAATCCATGGCGGTCATTCGCGGTTCCAATCTTAGGGGTTATGAAGTTCTCAATTCTCCTTATGTTTGAATCTATTCCCTGTTTGTTTTCAACACTTGTCTCATTCTCAATGGGTTTTTAAAATGATTTCGTAGCTAGCGTTTAGAATTGCGTATTTGAACTACTGTTGCATTGGTTCTTTATATTTTGATGATGGAGCCTCGTGTTGCGAACAAGTATCGACTTGGTCGGAAGATCGGTAGCGGTTCGTTCGGAGAGATCTATCTTGGTCTGTTTAGTCGAACTGTGTCTCATTGTTTATGACGCCTCTAGTTTTTTTCCCCCCATCTTTGGTTAATTTAAGTGGTTTTTTGTTCACATTTTCTTAGGTACTCATATTCAGACTGATGAAGAGGTTGCGATTAAACTGGTAATTACTCGTTTTGAACAATTATACTTTGATTTCTTACTGTTGTTTGTTTCATGGCTTCTGGTTACACCTTTTTATTGGTAGTATTATTCTCTCCAATTGACTACGTTGAAGCTGCTTGATTCTGCTTCTGTTTGGACATCATGATGATGAAATTCATGTTTATACGTTTCATTTATTCGGAATTTATCGGAAATAGTAATTTTTAATCGGGAAGATGTAGGAGCTTTAGGGAATATAATATGGGATGGTGAAACTGGTAGTAAATGCGGGTAATACTATTGTCACGGGAAAATTTGGGAACTAGTTATATTTAGAAAACGTGATTTTGTATGGTAGTCTTCTGTGTTGGGTTTGGTTACTCACTTGTGGGTTGCTCAACAAACAGAGACGTCATCAGAGGATTGCACAGGACTTGTGTGATGTTCAGAGTGTTGCAAACCGGCTGCAGCAAAGACCAGGAAGACCATTTGCCGGAGAAGGTAAATCTCGGAGGTGACCATTTGTCGGACTAGGCAAATTTTAGAGTGATCATTTGCCGGAGTAGCAAATCTTGGAGTGACCATTTTCTAGAGAAGGCAAATCTCGGAAGTGACCATTTGCTGGAATGGCAAATCTAGGAGTGACCATTTGATGGAGAAGGCAAATCTCGGAGTGACCATTTGTCGGAGTAGGCAAATCTCGGAGAAGACTATTTGCGGAGTAGGCAAACCTCAGAGGGACCATTTTTCGGAGTGACAAATCTCGGAGTGGATTTCCGGAATTGCGTTTGCCAGAGTGGCAAATGCTGGCAAATGCCGGAATGAAATTTACCGAAAAGGTCGGAATGAAAAGCCGGAATGAAAAATGCCTGTTTGCATTTTCCGAAATGGAATGACAGATTTACCGGTATGGTTTTACTGGTATGGTTTGGCTGGTATGNGCCGGTTTGGAACTTCAGTATGGAATTCTGATATGGATTTACTGGTTTGGAATTTCGGAAGAAGAGGCAGGAATAGCCATTCCGGAATGACTTGGCCGGATTGGAATTCAAGGAGAGGAATTCCGGAATGGACAAAGGTCGGACGGTCAACAAGTTATGTTGGGCAAATAGACTAGTAAAGTTCGAGAATTAGGTAATGGCCAAAGAGACTAGTGACAATCGAGGACACTAGATGATGACCAGAGAGACTAGTGAAGACCGAGGACACTAGGTGATGGCCAAGGATAACTTGTTGGAATGCTGACAACTGACTGTGTAGAGCAGTTGATTTTTCAGAGTTTGTAAATTTTGCAGAGCAGGTAGCTGCTATGCAGAGCATGCGCCGTTTGTGCAGAGAACAGGTTGACCTGTAGAGCATGTTTGTCTGGGGAAGCGCGGAAATTGGTAAAGTCGTAGGAAAAAATAGGGTTGATGTGACAAATCATCTGTAAGAATCGGACCAGGTTAGCAGGTGAGATTTGGAGTCAAAGTCTTTATATAGAGCACACCAAGTGCTTCAGGATGACAGACAACTAGTGAAGGGGCAAGACAAGAGGCGAGCGGCCGCACTAGCTGTCGCGGGAGTGATAGATGGAAGTAGCAGTGATAATAGATGTGGTGGAATGTGGATGGAGAGTGGAACGGAGCAGGAGTGCGGAAGGGAGCTCTTATCGTTTGTCGTCTACTGCCACACTTGTAAAATCAGATAGCGGAGTGTACCATCAGTGAGAAGAATGAGAGAAGAAAAATAGAGAGATAAGAGTGAAGGAGAGTTTTCTTACTTTGGAGTAATTTTTCTTATTCTGTCTCGAGTGTGTAGTGGATACTCTGTCTCGGGGGTTTTTGTAACCGATTTTATATAGTAAAAATTTATTCGGAGTTTGTCCTGTGGCTTTTCCCTACGACTTGAGAAAGGTTTTCACATTAAAAATATTGTGCATTTTTTTTGTTCTTTGTACCTACTAAATTGCTGATTGTCGACTGACGGGGGGTTCGGGTTTTCTGTTGCGTCGGGTTGTATGTGAATCTTGGTGTCAAGCCCCAACAAGTGGTATCAGAGATAGGTTACATTAAGCCCTCTTTTGATACAAACGAGTGGTATTAGAGCCTAGTTGTATCAACTCTTCTGATACCAACAAGTGGTATCAAAGTGAGGTTGTAAGCCTTCGGCTCGATAGTGTCGTTGTTGAGGAGCTTGCCATTTAGTGTGGCACAGGAAGGAGCGGTAAAGGCCAAGAGCGGAGCTAGCAGGGCCAAGGGTAAAGCTGAGCAAGGCCAAGGGCGAAGTCAGCAGGGCCAAGGGTGGAGCTGAGGTGGCCAAGGCGGATTGCAAGCGAGAATGATTCGCCCACGAAGAAGAAATTGAAGGGGTGCTGGACTACTCCAGGTTCAGTGGAGCGGAATAAGGTATCATTCAGACTTGCGGAAACCAACGCCGGGATCCCAGTTGAGGGGAAGTTACCAAAAGGCAAGCGATAACAGTTGCCAGGAAAAGGCGAAGGTTTCCCCACAAGGTTGTGAGGGAAAGTTTGTTGAATTTGATCACTCCCTTATGAGTGGTTCAACAAATAGAGACGTCGTCGGATGATCGTACAAGACTTGTGTGATGTTCAGAGTGCTGCATACTGGTTACATCAAAGACTACGAAATCCATTGGTCGGAGAAGCCAAGTCTCGGTGGTGACTATTTGTCGAACTAGGCAAATCTTAGAGTGACCATTTGCCGGAGTGGCAAATCTCGGAGTGATCATTTGCCGGAGAAGGTAAATCTCGGAGGTGACCATTTGCCAGAGTGATAAATCTCAGAGTGACCATTTTCCAGATAAGACAAATCTCGGAGAAGACCATTTGCCAGAGTAGGCAAATCTCAGAGTGACCATTTGTCGGAGTAGGAAAATCTCGGAGAAGACTATTTGCCGGAGGAGGCAAATCTTAGAGGGACCATTAGCCGAAGTGGCAAATCTTGGAATGGAAATTCGGAGTGGATTTCAGAAGTAGCATTTGCCAAAGTGGCAAATGCCGGAATGAAATTTACGGGAAAGGCCTGAATGAAAAGCCGGAATGGAAAATGCCAGTTTTCATTTTCTGGAATGGAATGATAGTTTTACCGGTATGGTTTTACTGGTTTGGTTTGGCCAGTATGGTTAGCCGGTATGGAAATTCCAGAATGGTTAGCTGGTGTGGAAATTCCAGAATGGTTGGCAGGTTTGGAATGCCGGTGTGAATTGGCCAGTTTTGAATTCCGGTATGGATTTACCGATTTGGAATTCCGGAATGACTTGGCCGGATTGAAATTGCAGGAGAGGAATTCCGAAATGGACAAAGGCCGAATAGTCAGTAAGTTGTGTTGGGTAAAGAGACTAGTGAAGACCGAGGACTAGGTGATGGCCAAAGAGATTAGTGACAACTGAGGACACTAAGTGATAGCCAGAGAGACTAGTGAACACCGAGGACACTAGGTAATGGCTAAGGACAGCTTGTCTGGAATGCTAGCAGCTGACTATGTAGAGCAGTTGACTTTTCAAAATTGATAAGTTTTACAGAGCAGGTAACTATCATGTAAAGTATGAGCCGTTTGTGCAAAGAACTGGTTGACCTGCATAGCACGCGTGTCTGGAAAAGTGCGAGAACTGGTGAAGTAGTAGGAAAAGACAGGGCTTGTGTGATAAATTATCTGCAAGAATCGGGTCTAGTGAGCAAGTGAGATTTGGAGTCAAAGTCTTTATAAAGAGCACGCCAGGCGCTTCAGGATGATAGACAAGCAATGAAGGGACGAGACAAGAGGCGAGCGGCAACAGGATCGGTAGATGGAAGTAGCAGCGGCAATAGTAATGGTGAAAAGTGGATGGAGAGTGGAACGGAGTAGGATTGTAGAAGGGAGCTCTCATTGTTCGCCGTCTACTGCCATACTTGTAAAATCACCAGTGTGAAGAAGAAAAGAAGAAAAATAGAGAGATAATAGCGAAGGAGAGCTTCCTTACTCTGGAGTGATTTTTTTTATTCTGTCTTGGGTGTGTAGCAGATAATCTGTCTCTGGGATTTTTGTAACCGATTTTACATATTGGAAACTTATTCGGAGTTTATCTCATGATTTTTCCCTTCAATTTGAGAAGGGTTTCCATATTAAAAATATTATACATTTTTTTTGTTCCTTGTGCCTACTAAATTGGTGATTGTCGACTGACGGGGGGTTCTAGTTTTCCACTACGCTGAGTTGTGTATGAATCCTGGTATCAAACCCCAACAAGTAGTATCAGAGACAGGTTGCGTTAAGCTTTCTTCTGATACCAACATTTTGATCTTGATAGTGAGATGGAAGTTACAAAAATTGTCATTTTACCAGTTTTGCATCGAATTATGAGATGACAAACTCTGTAACTTTATACCACTTACACTTGATGAATTATCTCCTTGATGTTTTATATATGCAGTTCCTTGAAATTTTCGGATCTCATGCTTTCACAGATGTGACTCAAACCTAGAGACATGAGAACTGCTTTTTGTTTCTGAGTTATGCAGTCCTACAAATGTAGGCCACCCCATAACTCTGCTCTGTCCTGTTTAGGATTCATTAGGCAATGACATTAACATTCTCAGATCACAGTCATAGATCATTTGGACAAGTTGATATAACTTCTTATTCTCCTTTATTTCTCAATACAAAAATTTCGTAGGAAGTATGATCTTAAACCTATTATTATCTAGTTAGCGTTTGATCAAAGAATATGAAATCAGGAGACCTGGTATTTTATCAGATGCTTTTGCTGTTAGTTGGTTATGGCAGACATATATTTTATAAGCTTGCTGTATTTCTTTTATTGACAATTTTTAGATAAAAAAATAAGTCTATTTCTCCAATTTAGATCTAGATTTAGATGTATGATTTCTTGCTTCTTGTGATTACATGCATTTACGTATATCTGAGCACTAGACAAGATTCCGATAAAAACAGTAAAAAAAGTTGGTGAGGCTTGACGTGGGATTTTAGGGTACTTTGTTACATGGTTACAGGGGCTAACCATTACTTCAGCCCTTTTAGATATTTTTGGTGCACTGGCGACCTCTTTCCTTCGTTTTACCTTAACCCTCTAAAGTTCTACCTTCCTTTATTCTTTAGGGAGGGGTGTGGGACATGTAGCTGAGAGGCAATAAAGTTTTGAGGGTGAAGAATCAACTTCAGACCATCTGTTTTCGTGTCTTTGTAAGTGTTTGCCCCTTAGAACTCACAGTTGTGCATTTTCAGCTGCTGCTGATGATGACTCACACTTCTGTGATACAGTGACGAAATATTGCAGCAGTCTTCTGTGCAAATCAGCAAACAACAGAATAGCAGCAACAGCAGAAAAAATACAGCATCAAGAATAGCAGCAGAAGCTGCAAATACAGGGAAACAGAATTACAGATTCATCAAACAAACCTAGACAATAAAGGAGTTGCAGCAGTTGGAGTTTATTTAAAATAAGATTAGCATATTTCTTTTTTTCATTTTTTTTTGGTGTGTGCTAGGTAATAGATTGGGAAGGGGGAGTTGGTGGTGCAGAACCTAGTCATTGGCTTAGGTAAGTGACTAGCTGGAGTGCCCAAAATATTGATGGGGAACATGTGCTTTTGCCACCTGAGATCAATTGAGATTTTACTGGAAACCCCACATATATGCTGAAATAAATGTTGCTAGTATAGATGAGCATGTAAATTATAAAAATTCTGAATATTTATACCTGAATTGCAACAGTTAAATGTCCAATTAACAGAACATTTTGGAACAGTTAAAATCTTTAGTTAGTTGAATAGTCATTTTCAAACATTATCATAGAGTACATATAAAATAATTTGTTCTTGGAAACATGTAAAATTGCAATGAAATCCTAACCCTACGAACATGATGCAGCTTGCTTTACCCCTATCTTCTTGCTCTTCTTGTGCTCCATATTGCATCTTCTGCAATTATGTGGTTTTGATACATATTTTTTCTCTCAGGAAAGTGTGAGGACAAGGCACCCACAATTGCTCTATGAATCAAAGCTGTACAGGATCCTACAGGGAGGAAGTAATGAGATTTATGCCTTGATCTTACAATTTCTTATGATGCTTTTTGAACATTTTCTAGCCCTTGCTTATAAATTATCTTTTGTTCACTTTCTCTTCTGATAGTGACTGTTCTCGTATTTTGCAGCGGGAATCCCAAATGTAAGATGGTTTGGTGTAGAGGGAGACTATAATGTTCTAGTAATGGATTTACTTGGGCCTAGTCTTGAAGATTTATTCAACTTCTGCAACCGAAAGCTTTCTTTGAAGACGGTACTTATGCTTGCAGACCAAATGGTAAGTTTTTGTTTCAGCTGTCTGTCTATTTATCCTATTTACTTGTTTGGTATTCTCAAGTTATGCATGTCCTTCTTGTTAGATAAACCGTATTGAGTATGTCCACTCCAAATCTTTCCTCCATCGAGATATTAAGCCTGATAATTTTCTTATGGGATTGGGAAGGCGTGCAAATCAGGTCTCATGTTGAACTTGGATTTTGTTGGAGTAATATTTTCTGTACGTCAGCATGTGCTAAATTTATAACTTTTTTATTTTTATTCAGGTATATATCATTGACTTTGGCTTAGCCAAAAAATACAGAGATACTTCAACGCATCAGCATATCCCATACAGGTAACATGTGCTTCAACCACTCAGTAATTATCAGGAGGATCAAATAGATAGGCCCATGCAAGTATTGGACAAAGCTTTTGCCATATTTGAGTTCTGTTATTGATAATTAGATGAAGACTGTTTTCTCTGCTTATCGAAGGCCTGTTTGATGATTTAGTTTTATGATTGTTCACTAGCTTCTGCTTGGTGTGCATTTGACATATTACATAAAAAAATTTAACCTAAATCATGAGCCTTTCTTCTGTTGAACTTTGTCCTTAACTTATACCATGGCAATGTGCTGCTAAGCTAAATGGAAGGATCTTATTAACATCCATCCCTGTCAGAGACCTTGTAAAGCAGAACTGCTCCTTTATTGATCTTCATTTGAAGATTACAATTCCTGGTGTTAAAATGGACAACGTTGCCATGCTGTGTCTGTAACTGATCCCTTGCCCGTAATAAAACCCCATTGTATATGCTGCTTAAAATGGTTAATAACGTGTCTTACACATTCAGCATTCTTTTTGTAATTCAAGCCTAAATTCAACACGCTCCTCTGATGATTGATGAACTACAAACTGCCTTTCACTCTCAAATGATGAAGTAACATGGCTGGAAGGCGGTCATCCAATCACCCAACTGCTCTAAACAGTGAGCTGCTTAGTATACAACAGCTCCAACTACTGTTGTTTGTTCCTCAAACTTATCACTGGAAAAGTAGACTATTGTTTGGTTCTGTATTTCTTGTGTTGATGTGCATTCTTGATTGTTCACCATTAGGAATATCTTGTATTTACATGTTTCATAACTAGTTAAACAAGAACTTTGAAGAATTCTCAAGTGTAAATGAAGCTGAGCTCTAGATACATATCTATTCTTCGTAAATGCGCATTCTCCCAGTTTTCATACCTGATCTATGCTAGAGCCACTTATGAGTGTCCAGTACACCCACATCCAATGTGCCCGATATGCGCATGAGTGCATCTTACCCAGAATAACTAAGCTCGATGTGTGCTTGATTCATACATAAGGGCATTTTATTGAGATTGCCAATACTTGATGTGCACTCAATCCGTATATGAGCACATTTTATCCAAAATACCCGCACTTGATATGCCCATGCAGCGCACGTGTGTTGGGGCACTGTTTTTTAAATAGTTGCATGTTTTTTTACCTAATTTTCAATTCTCTCTATATATACATTAATTTTCAATCCTCTATAATATACTTGCTGATGGAGCCTTGCTGTTGACATCTTTCCTTTATTAATGAGACACACACACACAATAAAAATGGCTGCAACCCTAAAAGCTCTCATTATTTAATGTAAAAAGTCATTCATTACTTGAGAAAACCAAAATATTCTCTTAAGATTTCTGACCCAACCTTTTTCTTCATTATTTACACACTTGATCTAGCCTATAAGCCTTCATTGGTACGCTGGGGCATAGACATTGAGATCAGTAGTATAAGTGAAGTAAGCTCGAAAAAAAGATCAAAATGTGTCCGATTCTGTTGCTGCGAGTAAATTCATAGAGTTCTTTGGTATAGGTCACAAGTCAAAAGTAAGTGAGTGAAAATTTAGTACGTATATACCATTTGGGTTATAAGTTGACTTTCATATTATATGCATTCACTAGTTAGAGAAGTTCAAAATATTTTACTTGACAACTATTAGTTATTGAGATTTTTCTTTGTCAACAAAATCTGTGTTATTTTTTTTTTACCTTAGATTTATTTTGGTGATATATTTTTATGTGGAAATTATTTTTTTATTTATGTCTATTAAAGAACATACATTATGTATATTATTTATTTGTACATACTTATGTTATTTTTATAGGGTCCAAACGAATAGTGATTTGGGATCTCCTAATCATTTCAATTGGTGTGAAAGACCTACCTTATGTTAATAGCTATTTGTAGGGTCCAAACAAATACTTATGTTAATAGCTAGATGCATTCAAGTCAGTGTAAGAAAAATAAATCTATTGTTCTAAAATCCATCAAAGAAGAAATAAAATAAGGATTTGATGAAGAATTACTAGGGGATTAAGACTTTATCCTATTTGTAAAAAAAATCAAAAAGTTTTTGAAGAAGAACAATAAAACTTCCGATAAACAAAAAGGAAACTTAAACACTCAAAGAAGTGACAAGAAAGATGAAAGAGAAGTTAAAGACTTAAGAAACAAAAAATGTCAAGGAGTATAATGTCATAAATGTCATGGCTTTAGCTATATTCAAACTGAATGCCCTAATTTTAAATGATAAAAAGGAAAAATTATGAATGATACTCTGAGTAATGACGAAGGTAATGAAAATAACAAAATATTTACAGAAAGAGGTGAGGTCAATTTCATGACATTTATGACTTTTGTTAGTAGAGGTGAAGAAGATTTGGGAGAAAAACTAGAACAATCTGATGACTTTAAAGATGACTTAGAAAATAATTTTGGAGACCTTTGAAAGGCCTACGATAAATTATTTAGGAAATGCTTAAAGGTCGAAAGAACTAAATAGTTACTAAATCAAAAATTATTCAAATCTGATAAAAAAAGAAATGGCTCTTCGAACCAAATTAGACCTTGATAACAACAAATATCAAGATCATAAAAATTTAAACGTATCATTAAATGAACAAATCAATATCTATGAAACAGATCTCAAAAAAGCAAAATATGATCTTAAAATTTTGTCTAGTGGAATGAAAAAATTTAATCATATGTTGGGTCTAGAAAAGATAGTTGGAAATAAAAAGGGCCTTGGCTTTCACTGAAGACATGTCTAAAGCCAATATTAACTCAAAAATTATTTTCATTCCAGCTACCTCGGTTCCTAAAAAGATTACTATTTAAAGGTTGTGGGCAACAATTATCAAATGGGATAGCTAGGAAGAATACTCTCGAGAACCAATCAATGAGTCAATCTAGTGTATCTCATTTTCTCTCTAGATTTATTCCTTCATGTCATGGATACAGGAAAATTGGTCATATATGCCCACACTGTTACACACTTCCTATTTTAAATGATCACAAGCAAAGTAAAAAGGTTAATTGTCTTGTCAATCAAATTTCGTATTTGAATGAACAAATTACCAAATTGACTAAGAAAGTTAACTTCGAGAAAAGAGCCTTAATAAAAAAGAGTGACCCTATAGACTAAAAAGTAATATTGCCTATGAGATGATTTAATATGCTGTATGAAAACAAATTTTAAATAAATAAAATTTAAAATAAAAATAAAACATTTCAGTTTTGTCTGACACCATGTGCCACTCGTACGCTATTTCTCATTTGCTTCTAGTACATCCCATATGCCTGATGCGCTTCTCACGATGCATTGCACCTAATTTGCGCCTATCCTACGCTTGAGCATATTCCGTTTAGAAACATCCGTGCCTGAAGTGTACCTCTCTCCTATTCATGTGCAAATGCTCTATAAATATCAGTGCCTGTAGTGCGTCTCTCTCGTGCTTATGCATTATTTCTCCTGTCCGCAATGCCTAAAGTGCATGCAGACTTCTTTTTCTTTCTAGTGCTGTTTGTGCGCTGCACATCTCTCTCTCTCCTCCTTTTTTCTCTCAAGTCTCCACAGCTCTCTCTCTCTCTCTCTCTCTCTCTACTCTTGTTCTTGCCAAATCCACTCATTTCTTCCAAATCCTAGGCGAACCTAGGGTACATTCTTTCCATCTCTCCTCTCCCTCAAGATCTTTGGTTTTTCATCCATGGTGATAGTTAAGCTCCACCATAGTAGTGGTTTTTCATCTCCTTTTGTGAGATTTGTGCTAGCGACCAAGTCTCATTGGTTTTTGTTGGAGTTTGAAAGATTTGGTTATAGATTTGTTTTTTCAGAGTGTATGGTTTTAGGTGGTCTGTTTTGGAATCAGACACATCATGACCACCTCCATTTCATGATCAGGGTATCATTTAACTACGATTTGTAGGAGTTATTCTTGTGCAACCTTGCCCTGGTTGGCTTAGGTCTTGATCTTTGTTCTTCTTTTGTATTGTGTCAAATCTGTGATTTTTACAACTAAATCTTCTTATTTTGATTTCAAATGACTACTTCCAAAAAAGATGCTGGAAAGCGTTCTTGAAGTGGTCCCTCCACTAAGTTTGCTCACTTTATTAATTCCATTGCGAAAGATCTCCTTCGAAAACGGGTGAGCCCCCTCCAACTCACTTTAGAACGAGAGTTCGATTTTGTTTTTCTCAATCATTGCATTTCTTCTATTTTTGTTGACTAGTATTGGGAACCAGTCTTCACAAACTTAATCCCTTTGTCGATCCTCTTTGTCCAAGAGTTTTATGCAAATATGCAGAATATAACAAGGAATGAGATTCTTTTTCTACCTACTTGAGGGGGAACTCTCTTCGGATCACTCCGAAGGTGATTGCAAGCACCTTGCATCTCCCTTTAGTATCCTTTCCAAACTAGCCCTATTATTTCCTTGAAATGCCCCTTTTTAACAATATTGCACCCTTCTTGGATGGCATTCCCATGATTTGGAATTTAACATCTTTCAAAACGAAGCATTTGACTCTCTGCCAGCTTGTTGTCGAATCATGTTTACTAATATTTTTCCAGTGACACACTATGGCGCATTACCTTTCGACAAAACTTTATTCCTCTATGCTTTCCTCCTCGGAGAACTAATTGACGTTTCATCATACCTGTGCTCACACATGATTTTCGTGTTTGTCAATAAGAAGGATGACAACCTCCCATATGGTTGTCTCATTCAATGACTGGTTATGGGTTTTGGGGTTTCATTTCCAGATATGCCCTATATCCCTTTAGGCAATCCCGTCAATTGTGTGACCTTTGAGCAGAGATAAGCTCTTACCCACTAACACTCCATGATCCTATGGATTAGCCTTTTCTGAGTGCTGACCTGTCCCAGTCTGTTCCTTGCCCCTTTGAGTCGCCCTTGTCCTCATCTGGCTCTTCAATTATCACGGGTCAACTATTTAAGATGTTTGATCAGCTCACCACTACGAATGCAAATATATTTTGGCTTGCTGCAATTCAAAATCTCTTAGAGTCTTATGTCCTAAGGGATTTCGGTGTATTGATGCCTGTATTGACCAGCTCAACGATCAGGATACCTATGTGAGAGGGAACTTGGACTGTACTTTTGATGAGCTACACTCCATGAGGGGTAGTGACCACTTTAGTGCTGAATGATATACTTGTTTTGAAATTCGTGATAAAAGGGGGGAATAGAGTATTTTCTGGAGTGGCATTGATGTATTGCTAGTTTTTGTACTTAAACTTATTATTCTCCACTATGGCTGTATAATAATGCTCCCTGATTAGCTGCAATAATTATGCTATTTATTTCTTCATATATTACTTGTATTTGCACTGTGTCTGATCAGGATCAACAAGCGCTCGTCTTTAAAAGTTTAATGTTTAAGGGTCGTTTTTAGGAGTAGATTTTTATATACATAGTTCTATATCAGTGATGTCTTAACTCGTGATTCATGTGTTTGTAGCTTTTCTTATAAGGAGTTTTGTCATGGAATTGCCAAAATAAAATATTGTTAGGAATATTTTATATTGACATATTTTTTAACTAGATAAACACCTACAGGACTATCAAGCGTCAATGAAAACAAGCGCCAAATACACGTCTACTTTTCGCAAATGTGCATTCTCATAGTTTCCATGCATGTTCTACGTCTGAACTATGTATGAGTGTGTTTTGTCTAGTATGCCCACGCCCAATGTGTGCCTCATACACACATGAACGTATCTTACCAAGAATACACACTCTTGATGTACGTTTGATTTGCGCATGAAAGTGTTCTACCCAAAATATCTACACTTAGTGTGCGTTTGATCTATGCATAAGCACATTGTACCCAAAATACCTGCACTTGATGTGTGCCCATACAGCGCAAGTGTGCTGAGGCAAGGCCTTCCTACTGATGCCATTGTGCTTGATGTATGCCTATGCAATGCAAGTGTGTTGGGACGCTATTTTTTAAACATTCGCGTATTTTTTACCTAATTTTCAACTCTCTCTATATATACCTCACTATTTTTTCTATTAATGAGACGCACAGAGATAAAAATAGCTGCAACCCTAAATCTCTTATTACTTAATGTAAAAGGCCATTCATTGCTTGAGGAAACCAAAATATTCTCTTGAGATAAAGTGTCAAGGCCTTCTTACCCAACATTTTTCTTCATTGTTTACACACTTGTTTCAGTTTGTAAACTTTTGTTGATGTGTTGGTGGCGTGGATGTTGGGATCCACTAGCATTTGGAGATTCATTGGCAAGTTCAGTAAGTTCGAATAAAAAATCGGAAGGTGTCTGGTTTCGCTACTGCAAGTGAATCCAAAGAGTTCCTTAATAGGTGCCACAAGTCAGGAGTAATTCAGCTAAAGTTTAGTATGTTATACTACTCAGTCTAGAAGATGACTTGCATTGCTTTCAATGGTTGGTGAAGCCTGAAGGGTTTTATTTGTTAACTATTGGTTATCAAGGCTTCCATTCATCGCAAAAATCTGTGCATTATTTTTTTTTTTTTTATTGTCTTTGATTTATTTTGGTGTTATATTTTTTTGTGGAAATTAATTTTTATTTACATGTAGTAAAGAACATTCATTATGTGTATTGTACATTTGTGCATACTTTGCTTCTACTATTTTTACTGGGTCTAAACGAATCACTATTAGAGGCTCCCTAGTCCTTTCATTCACAATGTTTGTATAGATGCCCATCATATGCTTGGTGTATACATGTGAAGATATGATGAATATGTGACAGATGACCACAATGTCAATGCTCAAATTGCTACTTGGTGTATTTGGTATATGCTAGCATTATTATGAATTTTGGAGAGGATATTATGATTAAATAAAAAAAAAGGTCTTGTGTGTTATGTTAGGGATTGATCTTGAATAGATGATATATATTTGTTTGTGTCTTACTATCTTCCAGTTGTTAAAATCTTCAATGGGCTTAGATTTGGGATTGGCTTTTCTTGGTGGTCACAAATATGCTTCTTTTTTGGGAGAGAGAGGTTTAGGTTTAGGTTTAGGTTTAGGTGGAAACACAGTTCCCTTTCATCCAGTGGTCATATTACCTTTGGCTGAATGTCGTTGCTATTACCAGGATTTCCCAATAATTTAGCAATTTGGATTAAAAGTTCGGAAGTGCTTGACTGGTCCATGAAGTAACGTGTTCGGTATATATTGTTAATGATGCAGAGAGAACAAAAATCTGACTGGAACTGCAAGATATGCTAGTATGAATACTCACCTTGGCATAGGTATGTTCCATCCTTTCCTTTTTTTTTTTCCTGATTGCCATCAGCTGCATTCCTTTTTTGTGTGTTTGTAACTTGATTTAGCATTGACCAGAACAAAGCAGGAGGGACGATTTGGAATCTCTTGGTTATATACTGATGTACTTTCTGAGAGGGAGGTAATTGATGCTGCTCTCTTGCAATAATTTTCAGCAACTCATTTCAGTAAGCTTCACCTATAGTCTCTATAGTCTCCCTTGGCAGGGTTTGAAAGCTGGAACTAAAAAACAGAAGTATGAGAAAATTAGTGAGAAAAAGGTCTCCACGTCAATTGAGGTATATTCATGTGGGCTGGTGGAGAGAGATTTACTCCTTAGTGTTTTATATTGCATGCTTGTCACTGAATTATATATTACTTCTGGTCAGGCTTTATGCCGCAGTTATCCAACAGAATTTGCGTCATATTTCCATTACTGCCGTTCGCTACGATTTGATGATAAACCAGACTATGCTTATCTGAAAAGAATATTTCGCGATCTTTTCATTCGTGAAGGTTTGACCATATTTATTTTGTTACAGCAGTTATTGTAAGTTCTGATATTATTTTGTTTGACAATCTTTCTCCTCTTAGAGTGACCTCCTATGTGCAAAATACTTGTATTGAAATTGATCAATTATTATGCAATGGTCTTACTGCAGGTTTCCAATTTGATTACGTTTTTGACTGGACCATCTTGAAATATCAGCGTTCGCAGTTAGCCACACCTCCTGGCCGTGCTA
This sequence comes from Nepenthes mirabilis, assembly GCA_025585075.1. Lineage (NCBI taxonomy): Eukaryota > Viridiplantae > Streptophyta > Magnoliopsida > Caryophyllales > Nepenthaceae > Nepenthes > Nepenthes mirabilis. Next base: position 15,266 of record JAODPA010116585.1, read on the forward strand.
TTGTAAGTGGCAGTGTAGCTGTAAATGAGGTTCTTCGGCTAGGAACTGATCCTTTTTCCCTTTTCTTTTCTATTTCCCCTTTTTATAGGGTGCTGGTGCTGGAACTAGTGCAGGAATCACCCCTCCTATTGCTAATGGGGACAGGAATTTAGGTAAATTGTGGATTAGGTTACCTGTTTATGAAGTTTTTTGGGCGATTGCTTTGAGCCTCCTTGCGTATTGTTGGAATAGTGCCACGAGGGGGATTAACCCACTAATTGCTTCCCTCACCACCTAGAGTCCTGTTAAAGTGAGTCCAAAATGACGCCCCAAAGTGAACCCTACAACCTAAATTAGACCATAAAAATTGAAGGGTCTAGATTAAATGGCCATTTGGTTGTAGAGATGTAAGTTAGACCCTTCAATTTTCATAGTTCAATATGGACCATAGGGCTCATTTTGGAGTCTAATTTTTAGGTTCATCTTAACAGCTCCCCACCGCCTAACACACACTGGGGTGGGGATGTGTTACCAGAGCAGGGTATCAAAGAACCTCAGGTTTCACTCTGTGTAAATCGAGTTGGTTCTTGAAGCCGTCACATGTTAGCTGAGGAATATTGATTTCCTTGATTTTTCTCAGAAGAGGAAGAGGGAAGACCAGCTGGTTTAACTTCAATGAATAATTCACGTCGAAGAATCTCAGGAGCTGTTGTAAATTCTGGAGGCTTGTTGAGGCAGAGGAATCCAGTTGCAAATGATTTGGTTGAAAGCAAAGATGCTATGGTATGTGGGGTTCTACACTTGATAAATTCGAATGGAGCTTTAATATTTCTGGTAATCATGCTGTCTGTAGTGATCTAAGCCACCCAACTGAAAATTTGTAAAAAATTACTCTATTTGCTAGAAGGATAAAAGTTGTAGACTTATTAGTTATCTTTGAAGGTAAGCACAAAATTGCTGTAAGGATGGAGAGTCATAGCTTATCCTTGAAGCTTTTTTCTGTGAACTTCTCCTACCTTCCAATGCATATTGTTCCTACCAACCCAGCTTGAGCCCACTGAATACCTAACAATGTCTAAGCAGCAGCCCATGCAGTCTGCCAGATTCAACAGTGCAGAAGAAGATGATTGATAGTCTCGAGGATACTGTTTTGCCAAAAGCTTAGCGGCACCACAAAGCTTTTCAAGCCAAAAGATCCTTGAGGGTACATCTAATGAGCTTCTAGAGAACTTTCATTCACGAATGCTCCTCAAAGTAAGAAAGAAGCAACAAAAGGGCACCCATTTTTTCAAAGACCACTTTGCATAATCAGCCTCCAGGTTTTATTCAATTCTCAGTAGCACCTGACTAGCTGGTCATCAAATCTAGAAGAACTACTTTCTGTGTCCTCACTAATGAGTTTCAGCCTTAATTGCTGAGGCATAGGGATGGTTCTTATTTTTAAATCAAAATGAAACTAATGCCTAAATAGAGAGACTAAGAACTCATTAGTCTAGAGGAATACTAGGACCAGGAAAGAAAAGAGAGAGAGTGAAGATTTCAACTAAACATGAATAGTCATGTTATTGATAAATCTCGAATGCTTGCCTAATGTGCAACTAATGATTAGATTAAATTTGGAAATTAGTATAGGAACTACTTTGGAGCTGCTAAATTAGTAGACTATTTCAACTGGTTTTGATTATTTCTTTTATAAATCTCAGTCATTCATTTATATGGATTGCACAAAGTACACATGCCCGGATTTGATTGCACATTTAAGAGTCGTGAGTGTTTAGGAATAGATTCAGGGGGGCAGTAAAATCTCTAAAACCAGTATGATGACTCTTACAAAATCTTATAGTTTCACCGGGGTTAGTTGAATGGTCCTTTTCCTTTGTAATGGGACTATTTTAACGGTGGATAACTTGTTTTATGGTCCATACTGTCCAGTGATGTGCCCATTACTGGAATTTAATAAAAATGATTAATAAGAGGCAAACAGATTGAAGTAATGCTCCACATTCTTTAAGTTAGTATATTCTCTGATAGCATCTTAGCGTCATATTGTCTTTGCACTTTTGAGGTCAGTTCACATGCAGTTGAATTCTGTTGTATCTGGGAATCTCATTCAACTGCAGTCGGTTTGATTAACTTGGCCAGAAATTAAACCCATGAATTATATCGGTATTTTGTGCTCCTGTTACTCCATGTTTCACTTTCATGGTGATATGATAGACTTTGAGATTCCCGCAAGATGAATATGACTGATAGAATATTCTTGGAGTTCCAGAAGACCATAGTGCTTAGTTTGGCTGTTTAATGTCCTGCTCTATCTTGTAACGGGCACCTTCTTTTCTGTATTAATAGCAGGTTGTGTGTATATAATTCACTATGATGTTGTTTTCCACAAACATCTCCGCCAAAATCCTGATTTCCTGTTTGTGTGGTGAATATGCAGCTACCGAGCACAAATATTTTTGGGCAGGCTAGTGGTTTGTCAAGGCAGGCTGCTATATCCAGCAGCGGTGATGCATTCATAGGAGGAAATGATTCCAATCCCTCCCGCTCTCGTACAGCTGAGGTGAGCCCAGGAGCACTACAGGCCTCAAGTGGACAAAGAAGTTCCCCTAACGTAAAGAACTTCGAGTCCACGCTCAAGGGCATTAATGATCTCAAATTTGACAATGAGAAGAATCGCGAGCGGGATCATTAGATGCTCATGCTCATGATTCCGGTAATAACATCTGGGTGTGCAACTACAACGGCAAAAGTCCTTGGTTTCTGTGGATCATAAATAACAAGTCAGTGACCGAGAAACTTTTGCAGGGATTCTGCAGCTACCCAGATTGATAGTGGCTAAAAACAGGAAGCTATGACACACGCTCGAAGTGTCAAGGTAATGTTCACACTGGCGAAAGTCTAATAGACTTGCTGTGTTCTTGATTCTACGAACCTTAAACCCTCCCCCTCCAAGCAATTGAATGAAAGCCAGTAATACTGCTATTTGTCATCTTGGAATTTATTGTGCTACGGTTGTCTATTATACAGGCTTGAGAAATTTGCCTTCTTGCATCTTTCTTCTGCCATACGTTCTGGAAAAAAAAAATAAGAAAAACAAAAAAAAAAGAGATAAAACATGCTGGATTCTTCTGTCTTGTTTCTCTAGTATCATTTGGCTTGCCGCTGCTGTTTGATGGTAGTTTTCCCGTCTGCATCGTCTTCTTTGGTTCTGAAATTTGGTGCTTATCTTATTTTGCTTTAGATGGAGCTCTGTGGTGGATGTCTGTGACTGTATACTGCCAAGGAATTTGTAAGCATGTGAAGAGTATGGATTATGAGGTTAATAAATGAGCGTTTCATCAGCAGCCTTTGCCTAAGAATTCTTGTGTCAAATTATTGCTTCTCCTCCTTCTAGTTATCGATTTATAATTTATTGGTTATTGACCATTATATATATTTCAATATTTTTTATCCATTTAATGTTTTATACATTACCAGGATG